>VUJU01000551.1:37921-84656 GCA_009835225.1 Aphis craccivora
TTTTTTTTTTTTTTTTGTGCACATCTTATACTGAAACATCTAGATCTTATCTTTTATACGATACAAAAACAAAATTAACAAGTAAAGTCGGTTTCATTCTATTGTTTTGGTATATCTATAATATTATTCAATTTATGGGCATAATATTGTCATAGAATATAATATGTAACTTTTACTTAGTAAAAACTAAAATAATAATAGCATATTTTTTGTAGCAATAAAACAACAATGCGAATGAGTCTAAATGAGAGGGGGTTAAGAGAACATCTAACCCACAATTAATATTTTAAAATAAAATTAACTCTAAAGTAAAAATTAAACTGTTTTTTATCAATGTTCAACATACCAAGTTTATCCCAAAAGCTATTTTTCATAATTTCTTTATTGAAAATAACATAAGTCATCAGATTCCTGGAATAATTAATTTTTTTTATTAAACTAACATATCATTATTATCTTAAAAATGGTCCAAATATAGTTGTTTCTGTTGACACTTCCAGTTTTTGTACTCATTTTCTCATATTATAAATTGCCTTGCCTTTGCTGAAATATTAAGCACCAATGACAAACAATTCGAATAATACCTTTGTGTGTTTCATCGTAAACTTTAAAAAATTAACGTATAAAATACTTTTCTCAATTTTTCAGAAGTATATTTTATTTTGTTGTAGCTCAAAAATATCACTCGTAAAAATTAGAAATGTTCACCATATCATTATTATATTTCATATAATGATTTTTTTACAGCGCTAAGATTGGTTTTATAATCATTAAAAATATTAATATTGATTTAATAGTTTTAACGAGTATACAAGATTTAAAATATTTATACGAAATACCTACAAATTATTATCTTTTATTATTTTTATATAATATATATATATAACGGGTCTTATTTTAGAAAAAAACGTATAACATATATTTATCGATTATAATAAAAACTGCCAAACATAAAATCGTTTGCGTTATGACATTGCCGATGACGTCGTCTTGTCCCCCTAGAGTACGATTGTTATTTGTTCGACAAAGGTCTAAAATCGTTCTTTTTTCATTTCAAAAATAGCTCTCCTGTGGTATTTCTTATGCCAAAATCCGAATATGTAGTATAAACATTATCAAGTTATTCGAGGACCCGGTGAATACAAACTTAAAGGACCTTTAGGTTACAGATGTAAATCGAAATCGTAAATGTTTTTACTATTCGACGAATTATCGCGTCAGCATAATATAGACTTAAAGTGCGCACAACTGGTAAAATATAGAATGGAAATGTTTTAAATATTATTTGTTTATCGTCAAACATTCGTACATATATTTCAATATAAATACAAGTAGTATTTGAAACTTCTTAACAAGGTAATGTAAATTAATATTAAAAATATTAATATCAATCTAAGAGTTTATTTTTATTTAATTATTTTGTGTGTAAAAGAATAATTGAAAAATTCTGGAAATATTGAATTCTATTGTTAAAAAAAATAATAACTAAGCACTTAGTACATTAACAGAACACTCTTTTAATGATTTGTTAGCTAAATATTGTATTACATAATATTATATATTATACATTATTGGTTTTTATTTAAAAGGTCAGTTTTAAATTTCAAATTAACAACAGCCATAAATAATTTTTATAAAATGTTAAACAACATTAAATAAATATATTATGACACTGCGGAATTAAATTTATTAATTTTTTGAAAGGGTTTTATTTATTTTCCCTTAGTTAACGTTCCTAGAGCTTTAAAAATAATGAAATAATTCACTAATATTTACATCGAAACTATGCAACAGGTTAAGCATTTCGTGTCCGTGCTGTATGGTGAACGTTTCAGCTAGATTAACTACAGTAAGTCTTATGGTAAACATTATGTGCAATTAGTTTAATTATTATTCGAAAAACTTGATGTCGTTCAAAGTTGACTATAGGAAAATTGAATAAACCTATAAGTATTTTCAAAGTTACGAAAAAGGGAGAAAACAAAAATAATATTTCGATTACTTTATATTTTAAGGCGGTTATTACGGGTGTATAAATATTTATCGAGTAGATACGTTTTGAACCAACGTTTTGTTCACATTTAAATAGTATGTAATATCGTTATTCCGGGGACACAAACAGTATACAAAATAAGTAAGTAATATAGATTTAATTATAAGAAAATCCCATAATTACTAATAATGCGTTATAATATATAATAATAATGATAAATAATACTAAATAATAATCACTATAAATAATAAATATAATACATTTACCGTAATTTTAGGTACGGGGAATTAAACAAGGGTTTACTATATTTGAAATATTGGATATTAAAATATTGTATATTTCTCGTCTTCGATAAAATATTACGTAGGTACCAAAATCTATTTTCTAAATTATACGCCGTGAACCGGCCCCGTATCATTTTTAGATCAGTTAAAAAACATTGCTTCAAATGCATCAGAACCGCGATGGATACGAGAACAGTAGGTACGACGTAGGTACCATTACAGTTATTTAGAATTTGCATGTATTTTTTTTTCTGAATGAGACCCACTCCTTACGTCAGCCGTCCAAATATAACACATATATTATACAACCTACTACATAGTGTAATATATATATATAAATATATATTATATTATATTTTATATACTATAGCCATCGGTATTCTCTCCTCGGCGAACAGTAACCGATCGTCTGTCGATGAAACTATACATGTATAGATGCGTGCGCGCGCTCCCCGAGTAGAATTTAAAAGGTCTGGCAAACCTTTCGCCGAGACCGCAACCAATCGGTCTTATATTGTACTAATGCCACGCTGGCATTTTTGTGCATGAACACTGATATACCTATATAATCCTTGTGTATATATGTGTACCGCCGCAGTATAATATTATATACACACAATGATAATGCACCTCACAACCCCACCACCACCAGCCTCCCGAGTATACCCTCCAAAACGCGTTTTTTCACCACCGGGATGTGTGTGTGTGTATGAAATATATACAAAGTATATTATACGATATTATACGACCTGTGTATATACCTACAACTCGCACGTTATTATATACATATATATTTATACCCGAAAATCGTTCGCCACTCGGACCCGTGATAGTAAGAAACGCGCTTTCGGTTTCGACCCAATAGCGCGCGGGACCGTGTCCAACACCGGAACGACGCGGCACCGGAAACCCGTTCGTGCGTTCAAGGCACACAACGGCGACTGCATTGCGCAGTTGTCTGAGGCTCTCGAAGCCCACGGTGCCAATATCAATAATGATATATACGTGTCATGTCTATATTGGCGCTTTATAAATGCAGGAAAGTGGCGTTGATTAACTATAATACCGGACGGGGACACGAAAATAAAACACGAACCACTTAACGTTTTATTTCTTAAAATAATACTCTGGTGGAAATTGTGAGATATGTTATGTATGACATATCGAGTAAACGTTATATAACGAATAAACCATAATCTATAATCTATATAAATAAAACTAAAAATGTATTAAAACGGTTATTTTTATTAAATATAATATGTATATTTAATAATTTATGTATTAGCTTATTAATATTAGTTTATGATATAATAATAATTATTTATTCGCATGATTAATATAATACATATTGTACATAGAGGTAAAAATATATGTTAACGTTTTACAGCTGATGTGCATTATATACTTGTTTAAACAATTTTTATTACATTTATTGCCTAATATACAAAAACGTCTTTAAAATACACTTATGTAAATATACATGTACATTGTACAATGTATACCAATATATAAGATCTTAAGATTATTTAATATTATATTTTCAGTTTCAAAAAAAAACAAATATTTTTCAATATTAAAACTCAAATTTTTATTTTCAAGGATACTTATTTAATATTTTTTTTTTTTTTTTTAAGTAATTATTTTTAATTTATGATGTTTTTTATTGCACTTTCGGAACGGAAATGGCTAAAAATTTATCTCGAGGATGGACGGCCAATGAAGACAAAAATTATGGATTACCTATATTAGTTTGGTGAAAAACCTAAATTACAATTTCTATCTTTACTAGAAAAAAAACTATAAATTGTATTTTATTACTATTTGAAGCTCACATTTTGTATACGATTGTACATAACTTCTTATCCATCGACCAACGGTTTCAATAAGATACCTTTCTCCAGAAGAAATAACTATTTTTTTTTTTGTAAAACAACTTTCAGTGTATAGGTAATAAACTATTATATATGTATACATGTATTTATAATTTATGATTCTTTTCCATAAGTAAACATTACGAAATGTAAAAAAAAAATAATAATAAATAATTCTGTATAAAATAAATGTATTTACGTGTTATTTTTGGTAAAAATATAATCTAAATAATACAATTAAATATATCGAAAAACAACATTTAAAATATTGTAATTTCAAATATTAATAACTGTGTAGTTATTCTCAAAATAAATTATACCAACAAAATAAACGTTTAAATTAAGTTAGACTGATGAAAAATAATTTTAAAACTAATTTAATGTAAATACAAGACTTTTTTGATATTGAATCGCCCCGAAGATTACATGTCTAGCCCAGAAATTAATTTTCCAACGATAATTATTTTTCAAGCCATTTTGATTAATTTTCTAGAACTTATCCATTGGAAAATGGTTTATATATATATATATTTTTAAATAATATGATGAAAACTTATTCATGAATTATACAATGTAATTATTATCTATAATTGTTTTTTATTTTTATTTTTAATAAAATCTTTTTTCCTTGTTATGGTAAAAAAAAGTATAATACAATTTCTTACAACATATTTTCATTGATTTCTAATAATCAATTATATTATAATAATATTATGACTTTTATAAAAATACATAAAATTGATTTAGTATTATTTTTTTTTTTTTTTTACTTAAATTTAGAATTACAAAATGTACTATAATTAATAATGTAACCACTTGTTTATTATTTTGTGCTTCTATTTAATTTTAAACTTTTAAAGTCACGAGCTGTAATATTATTTTGTAATATTTATAGAGACTTTATCAACGAAATAAACTTCAAGCAATAAAATATCAAAACTAACACATAGCTAAATAGTATATTAGTTCACCATAATATAATATCAAATATTGATATTGATATTATACTAATATATACTATCATATTTTTGTGTTTGGAACTGTATAATTTATTATACTGGTATTCATATTATTTCAACTATTGACGAATCTAAAAAATTAGAAAATTTTTGATGTTCATTGATTATTATAATTTTTATCATGTGTTATCCAAAATAATAGCTATTTTAAGTTTTAACTGCAAACCGACCTACCAATAACATTACTGTAAACACATCCATTTGCATTATTTTCTGCAGAAAGTCGTCGGATGAAAATTAAATGGCCTATTTCCAACCTAACCATTTAGGACGGATGAACACAATATTATATAAGTGTGTGTGTGTCTGTGTGTATGTGTGTGTGTGTAGATGCATAATATCACGTACGCGATCACATTAGGATTTAGATGATAATTCGTATATAGTCGTGAACCGTGAACGACGGTACTCATCGTTTCGACTGTAATACAGTCCGCGCATTATTGTAATTTTAAATAATGTATAAATAAAAATATATTGGTAACGGATTTAAAATTCAAATATTATAATTATCAAACCCTTTCAGAAACACCCGCCGAGTTCACGTGCCTAGGTCATAATACGAGTATAAGACAACATGAAAAATGTGAACCGTTGTAAGGGCAGTGTTATTGTCTATTTTACGTTCTATATTCTCATCAAATATGTTCCAAATGAGAATAATATACCGGAAATTGAGAGTGGGTGCCGACAGCCTCAGTCATAGTTTATAATACATGAAGCTACGTCGTAGTATTTCGCTTCTATATTTACGCTACCGGGCTCGGACGTGATTAGCTGCCGTCCAATCGTAAAATCGTCCGACGCCATTTATTAGTGTATACACCGAATTTCCAAAGAATAATTTATAATAATAATTTAGGTATATGAATATTGTGTTACCGAGGTTGGTCGAAGTGAACAGCGTTTCATATGGTTGTGGACAAATTAATGAAAACCATATGAGTTGCGGACGTGATATACAACATAAGATAAACATACTTACGTATTGGGTATACAAATATGTTGTAGGTGTCTTTACTACTTTTTTAGGATTATTTATAAATCCAAATACATAAATTGTACTGAATTGATAAGTTTGCTTAAAATAATTGTTGATTTAAATAATTATCATTTCTAGTTCTTTGTGTGTATACATAGCTGAGAACTTAATTATATTATAAATCATAAACACAATGTTTGGAAAATTTTAATCAATATAATACCTTTACTCAAATTAAAATTATTACTAAAAAATTATTATGAAAATTTAATGAAATAACTAATAATTTTTAAATTTAATACCACCGTACATGTGTGACCGCAACTGACAATACCGAATGTAATGAAAATAAATTTAATGAAAAATTCAACGATAAATCAAATAATCACGATTAGATTAAATTATCGGAACGCTAAAGCAGATTAGACAAGTTATTATAAATATTATCCTTCATTATCTGTCTATATAAAGAGTTTTAGAGTTATCTATTATTTTTCTTTACAGTAATCGGGATTTTACGCAAGGGAATGGCATATATTTTGACTTATTGAGGATTTAGACTTATCGAGGTTCCACTTTAATTATTTATTTTTTTTTTTTTTTGCTCCCTGCTGAAATCTCTGTTTTGATTAAAGTATTTACTTTTATTTTCTCCGAATTGTACATTAAGTTTCTATTTGAATTGTAAAATAGTGAAATATACAATATGTATAAAGAAGAAATATAATTTATAATTATATTATATCAATAAACATTAAAAATTATTCATTATTAATGATGTTATATTAAAATATAAGTTTAAGTGTATCTCTTGAACGATTTGATATTGTAACTGTTTAATATTTTACTAGATATATTTTTGAAAATGACACAATTTATTATTAGACTATTATATTAATATTGGTGAGCATTAGTGCACAGTTATTAATTATTTGAAATGCGTATTACTTGATTACATAGATTTGATTTTTTTGAGAATCTAAAAGTATTTATGTTCGATTGGAGGTCTAGTTTTAAGTGACTAATCCACAGTATAGGGTTTTTATTTTTTTATTGTTTCATCATTTGTTTACAATAATTGGTATTTATTTAATGTCTCGTACGCTATTTGTATGCATAACATTATATTAAAATAATTGAAATAGTATGTTATAACAAGGTGTGAAAAGTGACGGTAACGGTACTTATAATATTTTCCCGAAACTCCGCAATAACATAAAAATATTCTCTAGCTTAATTCGATTTTATAAGAATATAATATCGTTGCTCGGAAAAAATAATGTTGACGTGCGGTATCTTATTAATAATTGTTTATTCTATTTTCCACAGCACTCGATATTCTGTCGTGTTATATTTTCTCGTATATTTTTTGAATCATAATTGACGTAGAATACCGAACAATGGCGATGCGCCTCTAAGTTAATACCACTCCAGTTGTCTACGTCATCGATTCTTCTGGATAAACTATTAAAGACAACAAGACATATTATTATGATATCAATAACAGTGTTACGTTTGGGATTTGACGTAAGCAACAGTCAACAACTTCGGGTATATAAAATATTTTACCGTATTTTTATTATTGTTATTCTGCGTATTACCGTTTTGTATATTTTCCAAATATGCGTCTTCTTTTAATCATTACATTTACGTATTAAAGAAACGTTGTGGGCGAGCTCGACGGCATATGATAAATATATTTATGCTATAATAATATTTATGTATGCAGCGACCTGTATTTTTTTGTTCAATTTTGTCATTTGGCCATTTCCGATAAACAAATAAATACATAATATTGAGGGATTGCATCCGTATTTGTTTGACCCTTTTTCCAATAAGTTTAGTTGTATTATTCATAAGCCCCAAGAATATTATGTGTATAATGCGATTACACATACGTTATGTCGTAATCCACATTATGTATCTTTTATACGCATTAATCGTAAGTGAGAATACAACTGGGTTGAAATAACCAAACGTATCTAAAGAAAGATCTAAGAAATAGGTTCCCCTTTTTTCTCTCTACATAATTTGATTAAACATTGGGCTCCGTGTATCCATACCGAATTAACTCGTGTGCTATAACGGTTCACTATAAAATTAATTTTAAGAGAACACTATATTCACACGAGTTGTCTCCGTCTTACAAAAATACATTCATTGTTAAACAAGATATAAGTAAATTGATCATTCTAAGACAAAGATAGTTATAACTAGCTTTAAACTAAAAAAATATCAAAAAAAGTCAACGATAATATTTTTTCCTTAAACACTTTTATTATGAAAATTCACTAGAATATTAATGCTGACAATACACGATTGGTTCTACTTAACGAACATTTAAAATGTTGTATGTCTGTAAGATTGTAACAACACGTGTGAATGTAGTGGCTATACACATTATCATATTATATCGAATGAGGTTTGTTATTATATTCATGACAAAATTAAATTATTACATAAACTGGTTAGAGAGTGAATTTGTGCGAAGCAAAATAAAGAAGACACATGATAGAATTTATTTTATTAGTGATTTTAGGCAAAAAAAAATTGGTATAGAAACACATACTAAGATAAATTTGGCGTGGCGTCTAAAACTTTAACATTGGTCTTAAATATCGATTGAGGAACGAAAAGTAAAATTACACGCTTGGGTAAAGGATTTTATTATTGCCCGTGAATTTATCATAAAACATCTCGGTTCAATAAGTTGTTCAAATTTTTGCACTATAATAAACACCCAAGTTAAATCAAAAAACAACAAAACTTACATCATTTTTGGTATACCTAGTTATTATTTATTATATTTTTTTTCATACTAATACACAAGACAGTGGTGTAGCTATATTGCCTATTTCGGATGCCGTGTTGTTATTATTATTGTATAATATACATCGAATTTAAAAGTAGCATTATACTTGATGAAGTATTTTCGAAATAAATTAGATCCATAATGAGAAGAAAGTCAGTGACAATGATACGGGTTGAATTAAATATTCTTCATATTATAACCACATTCACTATTTTTTTTTTTAATAAAATAAAGTAGGTAATTAAATCATGTAGTATAAACCATTTCAAACTTTTTTTGGTGTACAATAATTAGTGTATCAAAGTAAATATAAGTAACCGAAAAACATTTAGACAAAATTAATATAATGATATATTTTCAACTATCCAAATAAAATAATCATAACTTAAAAGTACCATAGTCTATTTGTAAAAGTTTGGAATTTGTGTAATTTCTAATCACGTGGCGTGGTACAAACAGTGTCAACTGCTGTATTTGCTATATATTAACGTAATCCATTAGTGTGGGTTCGTTTTTAATTATAGTTATAAAGTATAAAAATTATTATTGTACACAAATGCATGAAATGACGAAATTCACTACTTCACTACAGACGGTAGAAAAAAACATAATGTCATGCTATTTTAGTGAGCAAATATAACTTTACAGAAAAAACGATCATGTGATAAATGAAGACAGATTCTGAAAAAAAAAATTATTATTTGAAAGAGAAAAGGGGTTTTTAAGTCAAATTTGTTCCTGACTTTTTAAATACAGAAAAATCAAAATTTATCAAATACAATAAGAAATGTATAATAGTTTCTCAAATAAAAGGTCAATGTTGCCTGTTGTACAACCATTTTTATTTCATTAAAAAAAAGAATTGACATTTGAAAAACCCACAAATGTAAATGCTTTACGGAGAGATAAGGTTTTTTTTCTAATAGCTTAAGTTATTTTAAATTGTTTTGAAAAATAAATTTCAAAAATCTAATATTTTTCAAAAATTCATAGTAATTAATATTGAAATGTTTTATAATCATTAAAGATATTATTTTTATCAAAAATATTATTTTATTTAAATGCAAGTTACATATATAGAAATGTATGAATCTATCGTCATGTGAGAAAAATATAATAAACTATATAGTTAAATTCAAAATCATTAAACTACTTCTATATAATAATAAATTAATATCAATTATAAGTGATTACCAAACTATATAAATTATCAAAATAATAACTTATTGCATTCAATAAAATAACATTTTTTTAAACAAACAAAATAAACTGTGCTGAAATCTAAATTCTATATTTAACATACTTAAACTTTTATTTTTTTAGTTTTATTTATATTCTATGGTTGAATTACACTTAACAAATACTTAATTAATAATAAAAACAAATTATAAGTAGTAACATGAATTACAATCATCAAGGCTCGATAGTTATATCACTAAATATTAAATTTGTTATGTTTTAATATGCACATAAAAACACAAAATAATTGTCGTGTGAATCTTTTAAAATCTTTTAAACATTTTTCTTTGTTGTACAATAACATGTTTAGATTTTTTTTTATAGAATATTACAGTAGGTATTTAGGAACTATATTATGTGTTAGGTCATATTCTGAAGGTTAGGTTAATATGACGAATCCGAGAATTCAAGAACAATGTTTCTGATGTTCTTTTAAAAATAACTAATGAATGGAATAAATTGTCCGATATGATTGACAATAACAACCGATAACGTACCTATTATTTGCAAATAAAAACACATGCTTTCTTTCAAATATTTGTATACTTTGTTGTAGATAGTTGTGTTGCTTATTTTTTTTTTTTTTTTTTTTTTTTTTGTTGAATAAAAATATATCTTTAGCACTTAAAATTATAAATTATAAAAATACCTTAAAAAACCATAATTATGCATACATTTATAAGTAAAAAAAAATGTCTTATCATCATTATTATTTCTTATAATAGAAAAATGTGAAAACAATTTATCTTACTCTCGATGTTCAATGGCTTATCAAAAAAATACACATTTGCTAGAATTTTCGAGCACTGGTGATGGCTAATGAAAGAAACATTGACTGAAAAAAACGGCTTATAATACATTCAATACACGTAGTACAGGTAAGAACTTAAAAATCTTAACATTTTCGAAAGCTGTCGAGTACTGATAATAACATTCCATGAATGATAATTTCATGAAATGTATGTAAGAAACATAAAAGTAATTTTCTTGTTATATACTTACATGAAAAAGTCTTTGTGTACAATTTTCAAGAATTATTTATTTGACGCATAAAGAGACAAAATTGGCAATCAGTTAAAGGATGTTGTTCAGGTCATATTTGTTAAAAATATATTCATTTTTTTTTATAAATTATAACTAGATGGACTAAAAGTCATGTGAACTCGTGTTTTGGAGAGAAAGTGTTTTTGAATGACTTAGTGATTTGTATTATATGACTTATAAAATGTATATAAAATGAAGATAGGAAATATATAAAGTAAATAATATGCCATATTACAATAATATAATATATAGTATATACCTATTATATACAGTTTAAATTTAGCACATAACTAAAATCAATTATAAAAACTGAACATTATTATTTTATCATTTGAATAACGCATTGAAATTTAAATTGTTTAAATTATAATATGTTATAATATTTTTCCTAGATTTATTTCTTGAACAAAATCCCAACAGTTTTGCAACTTAAAATGTGGGTATGCCACCGTCCATACTACAAACTAAGTATTCTCTTTTTTATTACATTATTATTAGGTACCTACTACAAATAAAAATATTATATATTTAAAACATAAAATATCTTTTTTAAGTCAAAAAGTATAATTTTTACCTCTGAATTATGATTTATTTTATTTCTTATTACGATATAATCAAATGCATTAATTATTCAATCTATTTTTAAAAACATTAATATTTCATCTACAATTTCGTATAATATTTATATATTACTATTAAATAAATATAATATCCAACTAATAATATCTATTTTTGTAATGGTATTATCCATATAAATTTTATGGATGAAATTATGACGGTAAATTAATTATTCAATGGTACTTTGCTATGGCCATGTTTAAGTATTTTAGTGAATAAATTGAGTTTAATACAATATAAGTTTATATTCAGAAGAAGAATTTTTATTTTTTTTTTTTTTAACTCCATGCTAAATATTAATGTAAAAGAAAGAAAAATCATTCTTCATTTTCGATAAAATAATAATATAATTAATATTATAATTTTACAGTAAAACACTTCAATCATGTAATGAGCGGCAAAATAACTTTTTAAATTAAGAAAATGATTAATTATAAATAAATAAATAAGTTTCTGTCTCCCTTTTTATTTCTAAATCTACTTACAACCTTACTTACCTTACTTTCACTTTTGCAATATTTAATTTATATATTCTTTTAATCATATCCCACAGCTAGTGGTTTATTAAGAATTATCTTATTCTCAAAAAAGACATAATATATTCTAAAATTGAATTAACTAGTATTTTTTAGTCAAGTTATTCAAAAAAAAAAATATATATATATTAATCAACATTATAATCTTAGTTATACCAAGTTAGTATTAATTAATTGGTAGTTTAAAAAGCCTTAAATTTACTTGAACACGATTGTCAAATATATACCTGTCAAAAGATATATTGTGTATATCTGCAGTGAACATTCAAACCAACACTTTCTCGTATTTATTAATACAAATATTGATAATATTGTACTATTTCGAACAACAATATACTCATTTATATTAAATTTCAGTTTAAAATAAGGAAACATACTATTAAGAATTTAATTGATATATTATGATTTCAAAAACAGAACTATAAAGCTCAAAGTAATGCGTTCAAACTCTAAGATTTAATTTCCTATTCAATTATTTTGTTATACATAAAACAATTTCAGTATTCATAAATGATTTTGACATGAAGTGTTTCATATGTAATTTATATAGTTTAATAACAATTTAATTAACACAACTGAATACTTTATTGGTTTTTATATCAACATATTTACATATTATGATAACCTTTATTTGATCATATTATTATATTAGTTTATAACTACTATAAATATTAATATGACCAATAATAATCTATAATATAGTAAAAGTACTGAGCTATTTTATTTTAGTTATAATTCATAAGAAATAGCCAGTAACTAATCATCATAGTACGTGGTTTTAAAATTATTATATATTAACATATTATATTGTTAAAAACAAAAAAAAGTGACGGAAAAACGGGAATTTTTACACAAAATCAGTTATCGACCAAATTAATTTTTATATGATTGTAACTCAAAAAATAATCACTGTAAATCCTTGAAATTTTCACCGTGTTTATATTAGAGTTATCTATACACGGTTAGATTTCAAAAATATTTTGACTTTTTTTTGAGCTATTTATAGTCAGTTGAAATTTTCGATTTTTCTAAGAACTTTTTTTCTGAAATGTCGTAGATGTTGAAATGTCTAGCTCTAATATTCAAGTGATTTTTGAAAGTAAAGGCATGTTGTTTGATGGGTAATAAAAAAAATTAAAAATAAAATACAAAAACCATAATTGAAGATTTTAAAAACTATTATTATAATAAAATTGAATAGATTTGGTAGGTAAATAATATTTCTCTGAATAAAATTTATTTTTTATAAACAATCTTATAATCCTATATCAAAAATTTATAAATAGGTAATTGTTGCCACTTAAAATTTACTTGATCTTTGTGTAAATATTAAAACTTAAGAGGAAACAAAAAAAATATTTGTTATACTGTGACGAGTTATAATAGGTGTAAAGTTAAAGTTTATTATTACGATACCTATTATATTTTTTAATCTATTTTGAAAAATATGTCGAAATTCTAAACGTCAAATATACTTTAAAAATTATATCATGTTAGAAAAAATATACTTAAAATATTTAATGAATCTTTCATACTTTAAAGTAGTTCGTTTTGAATAAAAAAAAATAACAAAATAACTAATAATAACACTAGTTTTGTGTAAACATTTCCATTGTGCCTTATTTTGTTTTTGTTTCTTAAAAATGTAATCATTTTATTTTTCTAATAACACATTCACATCATTGTAATGATACGATACTAATAACATCTAAAATATTTATGATATTATATAAAATGTACTTAATATGTGTAAATTCTAAATTCGTATATTATACATTATTATTTAAAAACACTATAATATAAAATTCGTGTAATTATTTTCAGTTTCAAGTGTAATATATGTTAACTATATATATGTAAAAATAAATGTATAACTTCACTTAAAAGTGTCATCACTGGGTGACTACTTTTATCAAGCTTTTTTTTTGTACTTAATTAAAATTCCATTTAACCTTTGGTTCATCAATCATCTTAAATGTTCATAAATTAATTTAATTATAAAAACAACACGTCGTTCTTTAAACTTTAACAATTTATACGTTAAAATGTAATTTAAATGCATTTCTGATTATGCTAAAGGCATCTAGTTAAAGACACTAATTAAAAATATTTAAAATGTAAGTTAATTATAGTTATTAAACCTCATACTACATTAATTTAAAAAAGCTTAACTCAATTAACCGTTTAAAAGTCAAAAATTTGGATTTGTTTGATTATGTTAGCAGTTTCTACATTTTAGTATTATTAAGTAACATTAATATAATAATATACTTACTTGTTTGTTTGAATTTGTATATTTTTTTTTTTTAGCTGAGTTATTGAATATTAATTACATTTAAATTAAATTAAAACTTTATACTATACAGCAATAATTTAATCAATTTAAATGTTTTTATATACAAATAAAAACAACTGTTATTTTCTCGAGACGTATAACTTTTTATCACTTATTAATATTAATAACTTTAGCAAAGTTCAATATATTTTTATTTAATTTAAGTTTTTAATTTAAAATCGTATATATTAATTAATGTGAAAGTCGTAAATAGAAAAGTGTGGTTGTCCATTGGAGAAACTATTCGATAAGGTACTCGACATCCATTTCACTATTCTTTCAATTCAGTCATTGATAAAAAAGAATAACGTAAAATAAAACTAATGGAATACGATACTATGTATTAATTACTATTGAACATGCAATACGTCGGGATAGAGTGTTGAGGATAACGTAGGTTACCATAATTCTGAGCGAACAGGCGTATTATTCTCGGTACTGTCGTGCCTGCATGAGTATAATAATTTCATAATAGGTTCATCGGATGTATTTAATTACTACGGAGTTCGTTCTACATTGTATTCGATAAAAAAACAAAAGAGATGGAAAGAGAGAGAGAGAGGCAGAATAATACGTGGTAAAAAAATAAAATAACTAATCATGTCATATTGTCATTACATGATATAATAATAAAAACAACGATATAATATTTTGAAAGATGTTCAGTAAACAGCCATATTAGTATTTCTTTTGTATATGAACTATGTTAGTTTCACAAATTAAAATATATTTTTTTAATTTTTTATTATAGGCATAACAATTTAAGTAAAATATTATCATTATTATTCGATCAAAGTACGGATAGCAATTTTTTTGTTACGATGTTTAAATATCTTAGTAGCAAAATAATATTGTACACACAATAATAATAATTATTGATAAATTATAGACTATTATACAATTATACTATTATTTTTTTTTTTCAATTTGGAACGACAGAGTTCATATATTTTCATTATATATGTATATTGTATATGTATAAATACTTAAAACTTCTCAAATGCAAAATATTCTAAAATCAGAATAATGTGCTGTTCTCCTAAACACGTCCCTAACCCAGGAATAATGTTATGTACCTACATAGTAATGCGTACTATCTGGTAAGTTATAGCAGTTGTTACGTATTTACGACGTTAATGCCGACGTGGTCGAGAAAACTGTAAAGGGATTGCCAACAGCGTTTGACTCACTATAATATTAAACACCCGGCCAAAGATGCAACGCTGTCACCGTAACAAGTTTTGACACGATCTAAAAATAACGATATGTATAGGTATAATATGCATAATAATATCATAATCGATACGAACGGATAACGAGCGGTAAGTAACCAGAACCAGGCGTGGTATAAGCCTCACGATATCTTTGTCCAGCCGTTATTTATATTATAATAATAATAATATATAGTTTGTTGAAATAGATGGTTTGATAAAGTAGTGATTTCCCATTTATATAAACAATAGTTATTAAGGTAATTATGAAAATAATTGAAATACTTCTATGCAGTATAGTATACAGAATAAAAATGAAAAAAAAAAATAAGAAAACAATTTAAGTATATTTCCAGGACGGCTATTATTTTTAGGTATTTTTAGTACATCCCCGTAATTTGTTCCACATAATAAAAAAATATTCTATGGTCGTAAGTCTAATAAAAATATATCAAATATTATTGTGTTTTGTTTTTTTTTTTTATTCAGAGAAAACAGAGAACTTTAAACATAGTCCTTCGTGTAACTTTTTAGTTAAATAATAGTTAAGTAGTACGTTTCATGCATATTCCACAAGAAATAAATATTTTCAATGCGAATATAAACATTAATTAAACTATAAATTGTACAATTATCTAAATTAAATTAAACTCTCACTGTCAACGTGATATTGTATGACAATTATTTTAAGTTTTAATGCGTGTTTATTTTTGTTTAATTTGTTTATAAACTTCGACTATAGCGCGATTATTATCTATAAAATAACTAATAACTTCATTTTTTTTTTTATAACAATTTAATATTTATGTTTTTGGGTTTTTTCTTCAGTTTATAGAGAAAATAAAATAAAATATTTTATATTAATAATTATTTGCATTGATATTTGTTCAATCTTATTATTTTGTGGTACAATTATTACACAACGCTTTTCTTATGTAATTCATTATAATATCGATTTTTCATTGTTTTCTGTAGAGTGCGAAAAAATATATTTATGCAATTGTGCACACTAAACAATGAATACAACGAAATGTATAACTTTATTTCATAAAATCGTATATTTTATTATTATTTATAAATTATTATAAGTGTACAGAAAACCGATAATTCATGTGGTGGTACTGTGACAGTGTATAGTTCCACGCAACTAGCGTGTCACTTTATGTATTTTAATATACAATATTGTTATACGCATAACGCATTAGAACGTTTTAATTGATGTTCCAAATGATTAAACTGCACATTTCCATATTTAATTTCATTCTATATATATAATATATAGCTTAAATTAGCTATTATTGTGTTGGGTACACAGTAAAAATAAGTATGCGTAAATTTAGTCAACCTAACTGTCGTAATTTACATATAATATGAACTTAAAACTCGCATTATTGATTTAATATAGTAGAGTGCAGTTTTTTATAAGTCAAAAATAGCACATTGATTTTAAAAAAAGTTATAAAACAGTAATATACTAAAGGTATCTTGTTAAAATTATAATACTTAGCAAACACTATAAACCATTTATATAAATTATTAAAGTTATACAAAAAAATATTTATTTATTGTATTTAAGCGAGATGATACCCTTTTTAATTTGTATTAAAATAAACGTACTTAAAAATTAATTACCTATTTTTCACATAAAATAATATAGGCGAATGAAATAACAATACTTTATGGAAATACAAAATGGAGGTTCTGGTTAAGAAAGTTAACGTTGATGAAATCTCGTGTCGTTTCTACAAACTGTAAATAATAGATAGATAACACTGTAGGTAACTAACAAATAGTTTGTGGTGCAAGTTGGAATAAAGAATTAAGGCAAGGGATTTTGTATATATTTGAAGAACTTTAAAATTTAATTGTGATAAAAGGTAAGTAGAAACTATTTTACCATATAAGAAATAAAGTTTCAAAGTTTCTCTGCTATTAACTAGCGAGCTTAAGTCAATGATAAATGATTATGTTATAATGCACATATCACGACTATCCACATTCTAAAAAATATAGAATGATAAATTGGGTTTGCTAAACAACAAGCTTGATATATATATACTAATGATAGTTTCATTAGAATGTAAAGGGAATTTTATCATTTATTTTAAAGAAAAATTAAACAATGACTTCATGTTATACGTAGACAATTATACCTACTTATACAAAATACTTTTTACTAAGTTTCAAGGGTATAATGCATATTCATATCATGTGATGATATTATGACGTACCACAAATTAAAGGTTTTTAGATTTTTCTACACACTTTCCCGTCCATAAACAATGTATACGATATCGTTATCGAGTCAAATAGTTTTTAACCATATACTCGTATTTGTGATTCTGTTGATTTATTGGGGATAATTACGCGACACGTGTAATTCAAAAACAATATTGTATGTGATGACAGTAGTAATGTGTATACTAGTATGTCGTTTCTCACTGTTTTTCGTATTTTACCATTAAAGCCTATGATATTTTTGTGTAAAGCATACATAATAAAATAAAAATATTGAGAAGAGCATCAAATAAGCGGATGTGATTATTGCGATGAAAAATTATTAAACACTATGGGAGATAAAATATTAGATAGCACGACTGACGATTGAAGATCATATTGATTTATTGTTTGCCTGTTGCGTGTAGAATAAATGACATTTATTAAACGCAAAAGACCGTCGTTTCCTCGCATTTCTTTCGATATCGTGATATTTCGAAAGTCGTGGTCAAGGCAACTGTAATATCTGATTCTGAAAGCTCGACCAAAAAATCCACAGTAATGTGTTATGGATTTCTTGATGAAGAGATGGGGTGTGTGTAGGTATCCGACGACAGAATTTAATATTTAAAACTCGTGAGTGAGACGGAAGGAGTAAGAAGCATTGAGGCCGACAACAACAATAACCGGACAGTTGATGACGAGTGGCGTTGGCAGTGGCGACGGCTATAATAATAATGGTTGCCACTAGCTGGCCGTGATGGCATTATATTCTCGCCCCAGTGGACACTGTACGGGAATTATTGTCGTTATTTGAATTACTATAAGTGGGATAATTGCGATAAATTGACCGCCGTCCAGGTAATATAATAAATTCCGACCTCGTTATTATTATTTCATAGTTTCGTGGTTACGCTACGTCGTCGTGTTAGATTTACAGACATTTACTATGACTGTTCTCGTTAGTGCTTATTGCACGCGCAAAACTCATAACCGTATACAATTATATAATCATATAAGAGGTATAATATGTATATAATATATTGTATATATATATACAATCATCATTATACAAAGTTGTGTAGGACAAGTAAAACAGCAAACAGACCGTGTTCGGTAGCTATCCTGTAGTCGGATAGGCTTTTCGTTGGTGTTTGCTGTAGCGATCCTGAATCGTTTATACTGTTAGATTACATTTTTTACCATGAAAACGTGCATGACATTCTGTGCGTATAATTGCAGCTTCAAAGTTCAAGCATTTACATATATTTTTTTTTGTTTCCTTTTTTTTAGATCTAGAACATCCCAATTAAGATACGAATAATATACCTCTTATTACATTCACGATGTCGTATACAACATTTTTGCATTTTAACGAGTTTTCGATCAGATTCGCGTAATTAAAATTCTAATTAATTAATTTTCCGACATAATATTATACTCTCGAAATATTTATATAAATGATAATCAAAAATATATTTTGTTGAGTTATTTTATTCACATAAAAATATTTAAAATTAAATTTAGAAGTAGGTATTCGATATTTATAGAACTTATATTGTAATAACTCACGACTAACTTTTTTTCATAAAGACTAATAAATAATCTATATTTCTATCAATAAATAAACATTTTAAGTAAACACATAAAATTGTAAACAATAATTATACATCAAAATGTTGAGATTTCATTTTGCATATTTTTCAATTTGAATTGGTATTTTAGTGTACCTAGTATTTATAAGAGCTTATTAAAGCGTTAAAAAAAAATCTATTTAGTGCTATAGTGTTCAAGTCTAATGTATGATATATCTAATGATTTCACGAGCATTTACATAAGTTTTAGTTATTGAAGAAGTAGAGACATTTAAGAAAAAAACAAAAATAATTGGACATCTGTTGATTATAAACGAGCATTTTGATAAATATTAAGTAAAGTTATACTATTTAAACGCTTTAAATTTGATCTAAAATAATGCTTTATTTAAATTTTTAATTATAATTAAATTATTTATTTATTTACCTACATAATATAGATTCTCATAGATTTGACACGTACATAATTACACATAATTAATAGATAAATAGTTGAACTTTATGTCTTAATATACACAAACAAGAGGACTATTTCAAATATCTGATAATAATTGTTACGAACACATACTTATATACACATAAAACGGTTCTTATTAGAACCAAAAATAAGCCCACAAATGCAATACGCAGAAACAACTACGGACATAGTCAAACATATGGACAAGACATTATTGTGATTAGTTATTTATTGTGGGTAGACTTTAAATTTTGGTTTATGTGGACTGTGGAAGTACTTTAACAATGATTTATATATATATATATATATAGGTATACCATATTGTCGGTAGAAATGCAATTCCACATATAAATCGTACTAACGCTAACTAGCCAAAAGCCGCAATCGAATTTCTAAAAATGTTTTTGACTTTCATGAGCTGGGATAAGAATAAACTATTTACCGACTATGGAAAATCAAATTTGTTTCACAGATCTTACCCACTTCAACTATTCATATCTTTGTTTTACCACTTATAGTAGTTTCATATTTTGTGTCATAGCAGTTTATAATTATATTATATTTTGTACCTTTACAGCGGATTCACACTTTTCACCTCAGTAATCATACCATGTTCAAGCTAGAATATCACGGTCAAAAATTTTGATTTTACCATGTACACATTTCAAGGATGTTTCATAACATTTAACTATCAATATTACTCTTTGATAAAAAATATATGTATTTACCATGCACTGTATAACACATGATGGCTGAACAAAAATATTCACATTGTGTATACTTTTAATTTTCATTTATTTCAATTTACATTTTCATTAAAAATAAAATTTTTTTTCACTTTATAAAATAACATGATTAATAAGATTAATGATTCACATAAAATAAAAAATAAAAAAAGACATGGTTAAACAATGATTCATTAGTAATTTTTTTTTTTTTTTGTCGTATTAGTAATTGAATAAATGATTTAAATTTTTTACTTTGGGTGATGATTAATTATGTCTTATTTAATCATTTATAATTACTTGTAAAATTGTTTTTAAAAAAAATAGCATTTAATATGATAATTTGCTTATAATAAAATTACGATTTTTAAACGAGACATTCTCGTTTGAACATGATGCAATTATTGATGTATAAAAGTGAAAAGTGTAAAATCCGTTGTAGAGAAACAAATACGTCATACACTATTATTGAAACCTAGCTAGGTAACTTAGAGATTCAACATACCATTTCAATTACCATAACAATAACGACTAATTGAAAATTGTAAGATATTGAAAGCATAAATTATTTTTATTATAGTTAGATACTAAGCTTATTGTTAAAGCAATTTTAATTTGGTAGAGAATAATGTAATAACTAATAAGTAATTATGTCACATAAAGTTATATTTTACTTTGTCTATCTAATATATAATTTTAATACATTTATAATTCATACTGCCTAAATGATATGAATAAAATTAAAAACTACTGTTGAAAATAACTGTTCCAATAAAAATATATATAATTTTCTTTACATTTATATCGAAATGACAAATAATCAATGTTAGTTTGGAATAGTATTATTATATCAATTGTATTAATACAAAAACAAATTTTGAAGATAAAAACAATTATTATCAGTCGTTTTTAAAAAGTTAAGGTTAGTATTACTTACCCATCAATATCTCATATTATAAAGGAGGATGTAATCATAAGTAACACCTGTTGCGTACCGCTCATAATAAAATCGAATTTCTCGATCTCCAACATGAACATGAATAAACCCTCTCCTCTACTTACTTTCAAACAATACTCATCACCGATCCTTGATTAAGTTAGTTAACTATTCAAATTCATCAAAATGGCAGAGAAGTACAAAACAATAATTTATCTACTGTTTTAATTTTTAACACATTTCTGTATATTGTCTATAATATCCAATATAGCTGTTGCTGCTGTAGGTGTTCATTTAATAAATAATAATAATAACTAAAACATATTAACAACACATAGTATATTATGACGTACTTACATAATATCATAATAATAATATTACTATTGGTTATGAATTTCTATATTGTAATAAGAATTACTAATTATTAATAATATTATCACACTTAATATTTAAAATATGTGTATCACACCACAAGCTGCTATCAAACTAGGAATTTTTTAATCTAATGTATCTTTTAAGACTAAATTTTATTTTCCGAAGTGGAAAATGAATTGAAACACATTGAAAATATGTCAAGAGCAATAAATAATAACTAGATATTAATTAAAACGTAAAAACCGGCACATCCTATTTTATACGACCACTACTCTATCTACAGAACAATATACCTGTTAGTCGAAAGATATCAAAATCGGCGCTTTTCAGACGATTTCATAATTGTTTTTGACAGCAATCTAAATATAAGTAGGTAGTTTAAGAACTTTGAAGATATGTTTAAACATTGCTCATTAGTTTTCGTTACAATTTGGAGTAGTTTAACATATCACTCATATACCTTAGAAACTGTTAAAGTTTTACATTTTACGATTATTGTTTTTGAAGTTTCAGAAACTATTAATATGTCTGAACAAAAAACGCCCAGTGTTTATAATGTTAATCTATATTCTAAAGATAATGTTTAAATATGTTTAAAATTGTATCAAACATACTATTAAATAAATATTACTGAAATACAACTACAACAGCTCGATCACCATGATCTTAAAATCGATTTACGAAATTATTGGTCCAATACAAACAAAATAAGTACATTCGTTTGAGAAACCTAATCGTTATTTTACAATTGAACATATAATTTTGTCGAATTTGGTACTTCAAATACTAAGAAAAAAAATGTAAATACGTAATTTGATATTTTCTAATGTTATAAGAAAAACTTATATTACATTTTTACTGTACCTACGTTCATTGATAATAATATTATGATCCTTTATTGTGATTGGATAATGACTCAAGGGTAACGTCCAATTTTTATCTTGTATCTGTAAACGTGTGTCATTAGTCATATTTTCTTTGTAGAAATCTCATCTAGTATGCTATATTGTTATTAAAAAGTAAACATTTCATATTATTATGTTTAATTTATATAAATTATACAAACAAATACTGAGCATATCAATTAAATTTGAAATTTTTATCGAATGTTCAGATCAATTACTTAAATTTTAGAAGTGTGGATTTTATACCAATGTAAAATTGTATCATTATTTTTATCGGTATACATAATTGTATTATATTTAAGTTATAGCCAAACTTAGTTACCGAAGTATGTATACTGACCAAGTCTGTAATTTTGAACACAGAAATAAGAACGATTAGTTTTAAAAAAACTTTTTGTTTATTACTTAAGAAGTTTAAAGAAGTTGAGATACATGAAAAACAAATAATAGCGGACTTATGTAAAATAAAGGTAAAAACCTTTTTGTACGAAAGAGTTATTGTTTGCGTTAAAACATTTTCTTCGTTAACAATGATAATGTAATTGTGACATATTTGACGAAAAATATATTTGTACCAAGTATATTATAAGTTAATTGTCATATCATTTTTTAAATAAATTGCATTTAAGTAGTTTTTTAAGCATTAATAAATAAATATTCTAAGGTTTAAATAATACTTATAATATATTTTATTTTACTACATTTCACATAATTACAGAATTTTGAAAACTCTGGAAGTCATCGAGTGCAAAAACACTGAGATAGATGTTGAATGAATTCCAAATTAAATATGCATTCTGGTTCAAAAATGGTTTTTAAATAATACAATTTAGTTCTTTTAATATTTTTTGTTGATACATGTTTAGGTTGTTCTGAAATAAATATGTTTGTAAGTAATTTTTCTTAGATATTAACTTAAATTGATAATTAACTAGTATGTTTTTTCACTATTTTTGATCATTTTTTTTTAATTCTACAAAATATTATTATTTTTTAATATCAATCCATCATTCACCGATCAAACGTTAATTTTTATATAGTAATATGGTATTTAGTGAATTAATTTAATAATCAAAATCAGATTTATCTTACTTCTGAATCATAAAACGATGTTTACAAATTTAGTAAATTCAAATGTTATCAATTTTAATATATTAAAATAAATTAATTGAATACATTATAAAAATAACATTATGATCAAAATTCTAATCCTCAAATTGAACGTTTTTATTTTTATCGCTTTTAAAAAAATATATATATATTAACTTGCATACCTATTATATTTTTATAAAAAAAATATTATATTATATTGAATATTACGAAATTAAGTTTTTTTTTTTTTTAAAGCTTTAATATACTTAAAAACTTAAGTTATATATTTCTTTTAGGTAATATTAAACCTATGAGAATTTTTACAAAATTTAATACCTATCGTTAAAGTATTATATTAGTATTTTATTGAAAAGTTTAACAAATAAAATATCAAAACTTTTATACTTTTAACAACGTTTTGACTGCAATAAACAATTTTTACAACCAGATATACTTTTTTTTTTTTGGAGGGGAAGGGGAGGTGGATATAAATCAGAAGGTTTTTTGATTCAACCATTATAGCACATCATCAAAATAAGTGAAAATACATGTATTATATTTTGATTTAAAAATACGTTTAAAATTGACTAACAGTCAAAACTCAAAAGAGTACGGTTGAATGTTTTTCAATAAAAAAAATAATGATCACTGAAAACGACCAACTTATACATTAGAGAAAATTCATATATATATTTTCTATTTTTTTTTTTTGATTTGAAAAAAACGTAAATTAAAATGGATAAAAATGAAAAAATATTATTAATTATTACGACTGAGTTACAAATGGATATCAACCCATAGTTATATGGACACAAAATTTTATTATTAACATATGTAATATTTGTATTTTATTTAGACTCATACAAGTACTATTATTTATATCACACTAAAACTTATTATTATATACTATATAGTTGCCAATAACCTAGGTTATTAAAAATTAACTGCTATTTTGACATTTGCAATTTATAGTAGCATGTATAAAATATAACATATCCAACGAATTACCTAAGAAATAGTAGAAATTCTATATTATTTTATTAAGGACAAATGTGTGATCTTTATTTTTTAAAAAACAAATGTAGTAACTATGTTCACAAAAAATATTTTGAAATCTAAAGGATTACATTTAAGATTAAATTTGATTAACTATAGTAAAACACGTTAACCAAAGGTAAGAATTACTTTGTAAATGTATGTGTGTATGCGTGTGTGTATTTGAAGAACATCAGCAGATCTTTTGTAGATAAACGGACTGAACTGAACCTAATGATCCCGCAAGAATAATTAAGATTTTTGAGTTATACATTGTATATTAATGGATTTTTTATATTAATAAAAAATAACAAAGATGTTAAATTTCTATATTTCTTGTAAAATAATTAAATCTTATATTATTTGTTTGTATCGATGTATTGTCGATGTATAAAAATAAGTTTTTTGATAACTTAGATAGCTGGAAAATAATATAAACGAATTAATGTAGACTAAAGAGTAAGAGATGCAAAAGCTTGATCAGCATAAATTACTTATTTTTATCTGTCATATGTATATGAAAGAGTGAACCTTGTAAGTCTTGAATAGTTTCCTTATTTATATAGTGAAAAATTATACAGAAAATTGTTTTATGAAAATAATATTTTTAGTTCTTAAATCTATAATATTTGATTCAATAACACTCAAAAAAATATGAATATTTTAATTGTATTGTAGAACAGTAAAATAGTAATTAGTAGTTATATTTTAACTTGTAAGTATAATAACAATAATAATCAGCAATTTTAACTAATTGCCGTAAATAAATAAAATGATAATATTAACAAATAATGGAATACACCCCACAATACAATATTAATCTTGATCAATTTCTCTGTAACACATTTACTTATTTTATACTGAGAGCCAATATTTAGGTATCTAATAATATGTTTATAAAACTTCAATAAATAAAGCATTGTTTTAAAATTAAGCTAATCCATTTGTTTTTATAATGTTGGCATAGTATTTTTTTTTTACTAGTGATACTATATGATATGAGATGCTCAGCTCCGAGAACAAAAAATGGTTTAAAAATTGATAATTCTTTTTTTTTTTAAGGAAAACATAATATTTTTAAATTTTATTATGTAATTGTAATATATAAAGATGTGGAATGTAACAAATCGTAACTATTCAAATCTAAATATAATTTATGGTTTCCGAGTCTCGTCAGTCATTAGAGATTAATGCTAATAAATATACATACAATATTAATTAATAGAAAAATTAATCAACAGAATGCCCGAAGTGTGGAAATCAAACACATGATTTTTATATCATGAAAATAAACCAACGAATTCAACATTATCTATACGAGACTTCTTTACTAAAAACATTTCAGGGATTCCACATTCACCATTTACTCGAATTTGATCATTGTGATTTATTTTATTTTTGTCTAAAATAGTAAACACTACCATCAAAGCTAGAGATTTTATTTTGGTATATAATATATTATAAGATATCATATACTCAATACCTAAACATATTAAAATTATAGAAATGTATGGTATTTTTTTTTTTTTTTTTTAACTCAATACTCAAAACAAATAGAAACCGTAACATATTGTTCAATAGAAATTATTTTTAAAAAATAAAGTCTATTAGATACATTATTGTTATTATGAATTTATGAATTCTAACATGATTACATAACGCATTACTTACATTATTACCTAACAATGGTTTTTTTTTTACATTTCACAAACATATTCGTATATTGATTTCAGATATTTCGCTTCAGTTTTCAATATCCTGAAACGATTTGATGATATTTTAAACATATTGTTAAACCAACATTATAGGTATGTATACGCGTCTATAAGATATAATCCTATTAGGCACGACGTAAAATGTTTAATATTCTCATTATAATAAATATTATATGAACATATGATTGTTATAAGGAGGATACTAATCTCGTGAAACTGTCAAAGTTTGTGACAATATTAAATCGCTGCGTATGTATGTATAAATAAATGTACGTTAGTTTCATTAACAGTTTGAAGAGATTAAAGCGATATAAAAGTGTACGGACTTCCTTCCGACTTATACACGGGTACCTACATGATAAACTATAATATTATGAGAGTTCTATATTTTATTTATGACAAATCATTTGCTTTTTGTTTAAATAACTATTATTGTGATCTGATGATGGATTATTTTCATTAATGACGTGCATATAATGATATACAACTAGCGATAATTATAAAATGTTCAATTTACGAACATAAATAAGTTTTATAGAAAAAAAAAACAATGAAACATAACATACCTATTCAATGATTTGACAATACAAATGAAAATATCATATAAATAACTATCACAGATACAAATAACGAGTTAAAATTCGATCGTTCGGATAACTTTTTCAATTGTATCAAAATATTGACTGGAATGTTTATCAATAATTTAATAAAATATTTGGTTGATTATATTAAATTAAAGAAATTTTAAGTATGAAAAATAAGATACAGCCAATGAAAAATAAATTTGTTTAAATTGAACAAATGTATAACTTTGTCAAGCGTGTAGGACACTTACATAAAAAACAAATGTATGGAGTTTCCTTTGGTAATGTAGGCATAAAAATGACGAAAAAGAATCAATAAACGAAACGAGATCCTGAACGGTATATGTTACAAATAAAATATGATTAATATATTGGGGAGTTTTTTTTTCTATTCGATAACACGAAAACCGGCTAGAAGATATTTTTATTGCGTATGTGTTATAATAATATGACACTATTTTTTTTTACCAATGTCGACTAAGACGTTTGAAAGCGAAAAAACCTATTAACGTTGCTGCGAAATTTGCATAAAACTGTTATCAACTTGAAACTGTGCAGCACCCGTGTCGTGTTGCATATTATACAAACAGATTGTTTTCCATTTCGAAAGTTACACGTTCGTAAGAAATATATAGTATAAATAATGTAATATATAGATGTAATACACATGTGATTGTAATAAGAGGGCAGATTTTTTTTTTATGTAAACAAGTATTACTTGTAATGAACGAGGATAATACGTAGATTTTGAATCTTGACATGACGTAAATAAAGCATGGTAGACAGTATTACAATTTACTGTATTCTTACGTCTAACACTACATAAATAGTTTTGTTAAATTGCAGTGACCTTTTCATAAAATATTCTCCAAAACAGAGACTCTAAGTTATTTGAAAAAGCCATTATTTATAGATACTGCGCAAGAATTATTAAATATTTTTGCATATTATATTTATTTATATTTCTTTGAAATACATATACTACAATATATGACATATTAGAGCTGTGTCCTTGAGAGGAGGACCTGATTTCAGGCAATGAACAATACCAACAAAATTACTATCAGCCAGATCAGTGTAATAATTTTTCTGAACACATCTGACATGGCTATTATAGGTAAGACATTAAAATATATAAAACAAATGAATAAACAAAATAAACAATATTAAATGATAATAGACATATCGTAAAATAGTTACAACACTTACCATACTTCAAAATTGGTAATTAAGTGTAATTTTAAAATAATAAAGTGTTTAGTATTAAACATAAAAAAACGGGTGAGTACCGCTCTGCTGTACATTAGGTGCCGTATGGATCATTATTATATTATATTATAGGAGTGTTAAATTTGAATCCAATGATAGGTATCATTGTACACGAAAAACGATTCTGAACGGAGATGATTTGTCAGCCTAGGATATAATTTCCAGTGCAGGTTAGTGAAAAGGGTGGTTTATGTTTTAATGGCCTAAATACACCAAAATTTAAGTTCTTTTAAAATTATTGTATGCTAAACTTATGAAAAATCTTGTATTAAATTTTCAACTCTAAACTATTGGGAATTTCAAAAAATGACCTACTCAATGCACCAACTAGATTCATTTTGCCATCGGAAATCACCCCCATAGTTTGAAATTGAAGCATTATTTCGACACGTCCTCGTGTACACAGACACACAAAAAAAAATTTAAATAAAATAAAAAACACACAACATTGTAAAATCAATACATTCTTCACTCCGCTCAGAATCTAAAATGTAAATCTCAACATAAAATTTTGTAATTTATAAATATTATATAATATAATGACAAATCACTATCATAAAGAAAATAATCAATTATTTTGGAGGTTTTTTCTGACAGTACCTAAGTAACACGCATTGTAATTTAAAAGAGGTCAGATTTTAAAATTCTACTGATTATGTGTATAATTATATTTGACATATTATCCATATTTTTATAACATGACAACTGTGTTATATTTCAAATAAATAAATATTTAATACAATTTTCTGTATTTTCCGTTAATATTGTCTTATAAACAATTTATTTTAATTAAGCGTACAATTATTTTGTAAAAACGCTAAAAAATAAATAGATTCTATTAACTCTTATAGCGAGTTAATAAAAACAAATTAATATTTTCTTGTGATTAATCTTGAAAATCTTGTAATTTTAAGACTTATAATAAAAAAATCATCGTATTTTTAAAACCAATCCACAAGCATATATGCTATATATTCATTGGCTATTTGCTATATATTTATATAATATAATATACTACTCAAAAGCAGCAAATAGCCAATGAATAAATATCCTATTTAATAATTTTTAATATTTTCATTTTATGTTAATGGAGATCGTCGTCATTACTTCAATAGTATATGTGTTAGTGTAGCTGTATAAAATAAATGTGATGTTTTAATAATATTTAAATATATTATAATTATAATTTACGAGTATAAAAAATTAAAAATTTTCTAAAGAAGCAAAAACGATATATTAATAGAATTTTGTGTTTCCAATACTCCAGATGTTAGCACATACATTTTTTTTCTATCAAAAACATTAGCAGCTCTCGTCTTTAAAATTATAATTTGGTTTGTTTAATGTACCGTAACTCTGTGCAAGTCGAACGAGCGAACCGTGAGCGCTTAAAAGTTTTATTCGAAAACTATTGGGATTCCGCCTATATGCTCACGTCGTCAAACTCCGTAAACGAATATTCCACGAGTCCAACATAGTACATTTGCTTAAATATACGATTAATGATTATATATTATTTTAACATCATATAACTGATGCAGTAGTAGCAGTATGTGTGGTTATAAATTGTTTGCAAACATAAAGTGAGTGAGTGTAACCTCCTTAGCGCTTTTAGCAGCCAAATAATATTCTCAGCTGTTTAACTGTTCCATCCACATATACAACTGTCTGAAACTTAAAATTCTGGATATTGTAATAACATTGCATTAATATTACGCAGAGTGCTATTTAAACTTAACGTATAATTTAGATAAACCAGTTGGAAGCCAAACTGCAGTTTAAGCCACGTGTTAGCATTAAGTCTACAACAGGTCGATAGTAAGTTGTATTGTACTATACGTACTCGTATGCTCAGTGATACATTATTGAGTAATAGTATCTATTATTTTAGATGTAAAATCTGTAATTTTTATTTTTCCAACCAACATATTTGATTAATTTCAAATTAAAAATTAACGTATCGTGGAACAGTGATGTATGTTATGGATTTAAAATTAATTGTATAAAATCTTCGTCGATAAATTATTAACTAAAAATACTTCAATAAGGAAATCAGAACATTTTAAATTTTTTTTTTTGACTTCGAAAGCTACTTATTATACTACACACATACTGAACCTTTGATTATATTAGTGACAACGATTTAAATCCACATTTTAAGAAAAATTAATTCGAACATTAGTGTGTGCTATGCCAGTAATTTAACAATTAGACGTTGGCGAAATAAAAGTTTGAAGTTTGCTAGTTTGTAAAATGGATGATGTACAATAGGAGTTGAGTGACTCATTGCAAAAGATACGTTAAATTTTATTTTATTGATATATCGTTATAATATGCGAAAAACGATTCTGAGTGGAGACGGTATATTAGCTCATAACACACTATAAATACCGATAATATTTTATGATCATTATTCATCAAAAATTATATTTATATTATAGTTTTTAGTATTTTTGGTTTCAAGGTAATTTTTTACAAAGAACATAGGTAGTATTCAATTTAAGCCATAGCTATAACAATAGAATATTTACATAATTATTAACATGATAATTTATACATTATCATGAGTTTGACTACTTTGGTGAAAATTTAAATTCTAAATCTTCATATAAAAATTAATTAGGCTTTCCGTTAGATTTTTTTTTTATTTTTCAAAATAATACCTATGCTAGTTTCGTGGTTGACAAAAAAAAAAAAAAAAAAATGTTATGTTTCAATTTATTTTTATTTTAAAATGTGTATTGATTAAAAGCTCTGTAATATATTTTAAAGATTTTGACATAGCTATAAAATGTTTAATATTATTTAAAAATAAAAAAAAAAATTGAAACTTATATTATACTTATTACTTATACATTAGAGTACAGAAAAAAATTAACCAAAATAGTATTTGCAAAATTTTACCATGTAATTATAGGAATAAAATAAAATGTTGATGACAATCTCAAGTTTCTACTATAATTTATTTTTGAATTATAACAAAATAAATAGATTAATTGTTGTCTGTTGAAAACTGGTTTAGCATAAAAATTTCCGTTTATCCTTAATTTGTATTTTCCCCCTGATCATTAAGAAAATTAATAAAAATTGTTTGTTTATTGTATTTATGTACCCGCTAAATACTAAATAAGCTAATTTAATATCAAAAATAACCCTCCAATTTTGAAAATCGAAAGCTTTTACTACCCCGAAAGGTGATGATAGACAAAAAAAATACAGACACAATATCATTGTAAAATCAATATATTTATCATCAATTATAAACTAATAACTATATAGACTTAATGCAGAGAACAATATAAACCGATTTTACCCACTTGAATAATACAATTTCAACAAAATGTTTTTACTATAAACATAAAGTGTAATGGTTCTTCAAAAACGTAAGAAAAGTTTTTTTTTAACATTTATTTAAACGATTAATATCAATTATGTGGACTAATAGTTCATCTCAGAGTTTTAGACCGTCAAAAACTTTTTTAAACATTTCAGTTAGTAAGTTTTTATTAATTCAATCTTTTTTTCATTATTCATTCTAATTATCAAAAGATTTTATTAATTAAAAGTTTAAAAATTGTTTGTATTTAATTGTATAGATACACACATAAGAATAAACCCTATTTTCAGTTTTCATTTTGAAGTGAAGATAAGTTTCATCAAACGGTTAAATTCAAATAAGAACAAAACATAAACAATTTAAATGTATAATTAAACAGGAATTTTGTGAGAAATATTTGATCATATTGCTATCATAAGAACCTTAAAAGCAGCTTGAGACAGTCAAACAGACAGGTATTTATTTAAATCTAATGAGACCGAACAAATTAAATGCTTTAATCACATTTTCGAGTGAAAATAACAAGCTTCTAGAATTTCAATTACAATATTTACAATAAGCTACATAATTAAATAAACGAGGTTACAAAAAGTCGTTTTATTAATGTTTTTGCGATGCAGTTATAAAATAATATTTGTAGAATAAAAATAACAGTTTAAAACATTTTTAATAAATATGTTTTTTCGCATATGATACATATTTTAATAAAAATGTATCCATTAAATAATGATTTGATTATATATTATTATAATTAAGTTATTCATGCATAACCTCGTGAAAAGTTTTCTATTTCAGTCGAAAATCTTGAAAATTTCAACATCAATAATTTAATGATTATATTTTTACAACGGGGTATAAATTCTACTTTAAATTGTTGAAATAATTTCAAAATTATCCATACAACATATTATAATACTTTGATATTCAGAAAGCACTTTAGTAACTACTGTAAAATATTATCGTATAATAATAGATCTAATAAGGAATATATTATCAGTTTTTTTTTAACATAATTTAAGTGAATATTGTTAATATTTATGTATTTAATTTCGTTCATAATAACTATAAGTAACTAAGCAGTAAATATTAATGTAAAATGTAAAATCCTTTAATATCCAGATTACCGAAATCATTTAATTTTTATATCTGGTTATTATCTATTCCAAAAATAAATATTATAACAAATCAAGATCATAATATAAGATATTAACTATATAGTATATATATTAATTTTTATACAATTAATTTACTTTATTTATTACTTCCGGATAAAGTATTTTAATATCTCCAACAAAAAACAAACGTTAAAAAAAGCCAAGTTCCAAACTCCCTCCCAAAAATGTCAGCCAATCAAAGAAGTTAAATCTACTTTCAACAAGTTTAACACTTGGCTAGTTTCTGAATGAGGCATAAACTAGACTTGGCCGCAATGTAGATACCACTTCTATGATTCGCTGTCTTTTTGAGAAAAAATCTAAACCTTTTTTCTTTAACCTACCCATCACCCATGTAATTCATAAGTATATTTATATATATATATATTTTTTTTATATTTATTAAATTTTTATTTTTATATTTTTGTATTTTTTTAGTATATTTGATGATAATGATGATTTTGCTTCATTCATAAACTAGCCAAGTGTTAAACAATAAAAATAAAAGAAGAGTGTTGCTCTTTAATGTAGGAGTACAGTAATGTTATGTTATCAATTAAAAAATAGCAGACTTGGCCACAATGTAGATTTCACTACTTTGATTGTCTGATATTTTTGGGAGGGAGTTTGGAACTTGGCCTTTTTTCAACGTTTGATTTTTGTTGGAGATATCACTTATTTTTTAGGGTTTTTTTTATTTTTTAATTTCTTTTTTTATATGTCGTAGATTTTCTCTTGTAAGACCGTTTTTATTTATTTTATTTCATTATTAACATTATTATGTTTTACAAATATATTTATAATATATACCTATGTATATATAAGTCAACTACAATTAATTTTTTATTAACATATTGTAACGTTGTTTTAAAGAAAACGTTTATACGTGCTAAGCGCGCCACTTCATACCTTTAGAAATACACTCTAAAGTGTCATTAATCTTGAAAAAATTTCAGTTTTTAGATTTTTCCCTTTAGTTACACTATAAAACCTATCTTCGTGCAAATTTCACTTTTCTACCTATACGGGAAGTGTCTCATAATTTTGATGATGAGTGAGTGAATCAGTAACAAAATTGCAAATTTTGGAATCCTCCCATTTTGAAATTGCACAATATTAAGGGCTCATTTTCTTACAGCGTCCTGAGCTACTCGATATCAATCTGTGTTTTAAATTTCAAAAGTTTATCTTAAAAGGAAACAGAGATATATGGGTTAAAAAAACTGGGCGAATTTGTCAGTGTAAAGATACACTGGCATTGCTAGAACTTGTCCTGACGCATTGCCGTGCGCTCAGATAATCTATACAATTTTAAATCTAGGTATTTGATAATAAATTAATAAAATACTATTTTAGCAATAATAAAGGATTTTGTACATTTTATTGTAAAATATAGTTATGTAAGTCATGTAAGTTAACTGAAAATTGTAAAGAACTTAAGGCAAAAACATTGTTGATTTATTTTCTTGAAAATTTAAACTAAAATAACGAATAATTAATTTGAAAATTACAGCTTCTATTATTTTAGATGTTTTTTTTGCATACATTTGATTGTACATTGAATATGTTTGAAGGGCATGTATAATATTTATCTTAATACAAAATCCTATACCATATCGAAGTACTAATGGAAATTTATTTTACGGTGTTTAAACTAAATACAACAATATTTATATAGATCAATAATTTAAAGATACTATTTTAACTTTACATGTAGCATAACTTAAACAGTTTCAAAGTTAACACCATTATTGAATAAGTAGAATATTTTAATAATGGCAACATATAGCTAAATTGGAGTTTTTAAAAATACTGACTATATTGCGTTTTTTTATGTTTGATATGTACTTTAACTAGTCGATGTATTATAAAATATCTAGTTCAAAGTTTAAATAATATTATATTTTTTAGTTTAGCATAACTAGTTTAACCAAGTTTAATTGGTTTATGTTATATTAAATTTTCATGATATTAAAAATCTATAACTAAAAATAATTTAGCGATTTGTACGTGTTTCATAAATGTTGACAACATTTTAACGTCTAACATTCATTTAACAATTTGTCAATATAGGTTTATGTTGGCCAAAATGTTTAAATTAAAAACCATGAAAATCACTCTAGTATAACAGAAGTCGAATTTACCTGAGTTAGTACTGTAATTATTAATGTAATTAATTTGGAATCACTGACAATTAATAATATAGTGATGATAATGGTTCATTGTATATTACAAAATAATTTTAATTGTATGTGGTTCTCTAGTCTATATATTGTTAAGAATATTTCTTAATATTATATTCATATTGCTTTATGTAATTTATTTTTCCATTAAATACTCATAATTTATTTTTTATTAGTTGTTGCCAAAAACGTAGCTTTAATCTATATTGTTAATTATTAGTATGATATATTTTATATTTATACGATAATATTAAATTATACTAATTAGTAACTTATAAGTCGATAGTCATACCGACGTACCGTTGAACAGTGTAGATGGTTTTGTATTCTACATTTTTTATTTTTTACAATTTATTATTTATGAATAATATTTTATTTTCAATCTAAATATCTAGATCAGTATCAGAAAAGAAAAAGAATACTATTCTTCTTTTAAATCTTAGTTATTAAAAAGATTTTAATTCAATCAACTCATAATAGTATAATAATAATTAATAAATAATAATCAACGTTTTATAGTTTAATATATTTTTAATTACAAAGTAAATATCCAATTTTCTTGATTAAATATTTATAGTGTCTTTAACAAAAGTAAAATTATTTTTAAAATAATATAATATCTAAAAAAAAAAATGGTGTAAATATTTGATGAAAAATTCGGGTTTCTATTTATATAGGTATTATCATTTTACATTACTTTTTTGGTATTATCATTTTACATTACTTTTTTTTCCTAATTCTTTTTGGTAGAGCAAAATTATTTCTTTTTGCCTCCAGCGGCTACTGTTTTTTAAATACGTTTAATTATTATATATTTATTATGTGATATTTTGGCAGCACATATACTACCCAAAGCATAAAAACACAAATACAATCATAAGATATACGATACATTGACTTCGACTAATGACTGCAAAAGACATACTCACATATAGAACTTACCCTATCAAATAATGTTTATGGAATTAAATACATATAACGTTCAATGTCTGACAGGTTATAGTACCTAGTAATAATATAACTCCAGTAGTAATTATTTTAGTTGAAAGGATTTTAGCAGTTTAGCACATCATTGATTTTCCCTCTCATATAGCTATTCTTCCAGAGCTACGAAAATTAATTATTTACATATCCAATTGCATATGATTGGGTTATTAATAACATATGAGAGAGAATTTCTGCATGTTATAAAACATTGAGGCAAAAATATTATCTACGATACCTCATAGATTATTATCGATATTTTACATTGTAGTAACTGACTTTTAAATTCAAATATCAATGCAATTCTACGGTGTACCCTAAATTATAAAATATATTGGTAATAATATTTTTAACTCTAAGTTTGAAATAGTTCAATTCACTCTAATACCCATTAAAGCAAGGTAATAACTAATAATAACATAAAATTGGAACTGCAGAAACACAAATTTAGTATTTACTATAATATAGCGCATGGCTTGGAGAAATATAAAATAATAATATTGTGTTGACATTATCTTAGAACACAGTTAGAATCAGCATTTGGAAATATGTCAACTCCAACTATATTTCAAATAGTATTTAATTTAGTGTGTGTAGAGTTTTTTGACAAAATAAGCCAATCGACAAGAAAATATTGCAATACAGCTCGACTGACGTTTTATTAATTGATTATTAGATTAAATAATTTATTATTTTTAGATCTATAATACATTTATACTTAACCATTACTTCATATTCCTGACTAAGTACTATAATACAAATAGATAAATTGCCTTATGTTTGAAATGATAATATTACGATCTATTTGAGATTATTATTTTATAAAAGCATCCATACCAATAATGTCGATCATTATTATTTTTTTCTTGTTAATAGAAAAAAAAAATAAACAAAAATAATAATAATAATAATAAAAAATTGTTATTTAGTACGTCTTATAAGTATATTGTATCATTTGTACCTATTTACTTAAAATGCGAAACGTATTTTGTGTATAGTATATTATAATTATATACCTATCATATTATACTATTGTCAAATTAATTATGTACAGCGGGTTTCTTTAAAATTTTAAGTATTAAAGATTAAATTCTAATATTTATTATAATATTACTATAATTCTAATAATAATTATTAATACTATTTTTCTCGAGCTTTGTCAAATTTATAGCGTTATCTAGCGGATAATTTTATTTAAGTTAGCGCGTACGTTTTTCAACAGAGTGCGCTTCATCATTTGTAAAATAAACTTTTAAGTATAAATTAATATAGGTACCTAGTTTTACGTGATTTTTTTTCAAAGCTATTTAATGGTATTCTTATTGACGATAATATTTTATTGTCAAATATCTTCACTTTGAACATTTAATTATGATATATATTTATGTTATGGATTATATATTATACATTTAAACAACGGTACAACGGTATCATTTAATTTACAATGCTACATAACTAAATTATTCAAGCTATAAAACTGTTAAATTTATTTTAATTTTTAGTTGATTTTTTTATTATTATTATTATTATGTTTAGAGGAGAAGACAAGTATGTAATTTAAATATCATAAAAAATGTGCGTTAAGATAATAAGTAAATGATTTTATGGTAGGTACATATGTTTTTGTGATGTAATTTAGTAATTGATACCAAACATTAATATAATATAATATATAAAATATATATTTATGATTATGAATATATAAAAAATGTTTGGTCAATTTAATTTTACATATCATTTTTATTTCAATAGTTGCAGAGTTATGGAAATAGGCAAATTATGGGTTAGATACTTGAAAACAAAGTATCTAAGTACAAAATACGAGATACATTCAATGAAATAGGTAATGATTAAACAGGGATGCACAATATACTTGAAAAATAATAATTATACTACGCTATACTTAATGATATTATTACATATTAAATATTATTAAATAAAATATATTGACTTTATTATAGTCACTGACCTAAGTTAGTCAGAATTATGATATAAACTTAATACCATAACATTATAATAATAATAAGTTATTAAATATTATATGTATTATAAACTTAGTATGTTTGACCATAATTTGAACTACTATTATTATTCTATAGGTAGCTATTAGCTACAAAATAATTCGTAAATTGTCGATACATAGACTACAAATGTTGTTAAAATTCTAACTTTAAACAATCATAGAAAAATACATATTATAATTATATAATATTAGTATGAGTATCTGAAATTACTCGTTTTTTGAACCATACAAAATAAAAATAAGCATTTTTTTTAAAAACTGGTTTAGAGTGGAAATTTTCGTTTTGAGTTATTATTTTTTTCCCGGTTATATCGAAGAAAACCGTGAATTTTTTACTTTGATTTTAGAAGTATAAACTAGATCTATACACAGCCAGGATGAGATCATGATTAGGTAGCATGATGGATGTGTTGAAAACAACTTTTTCCAACATAACCTGAACGTCGTTACTTGTTTACAGAGTGTTGTGTGGATTAATCGAAAACTAGCTACGTGAAAACGGACACAAATAAATTCATTAATGCCTGGTCATTTAGCTGAGCCTTATTCTTAAATATAATTTGCTATTCAAAACCACCTTCAAATTTTAAAATCGAAGCATTATTTCGGCTACTTATATAGTGTAAAAATAACATAATACCTATAATATAACAAGCATCATTGTAAAATGAATACGTCCATTGCTCTGACTAGAGTATAAAATTATGAAACAAATTACTATTTTTCAGACGAAAAACTAAGTATTAGATGACATTTCAAAAGATATAGAGGACAGATGTATGTAAGATACATATTTTAGAAATTGGCCATCTTTGCATAAAGATAATTATATATTTCTTTATAATTTAACAAAATTTTAAACTTTAATCTTCCACTCAAATGCAAAAGTCCAATACTTCCATATTGTAGTACAATTAATTAATAAATATATTATACTAAAATAATAAAACCTAATACTTACTTATGAAATAGATCTAGTTACACGTATAATACGAGTATAACAGAATAAAAATGTACGTGTGTGCGTAAAATACGTATTTCTAAAATTGCATTTACGATAGTTCGTAAACGGATGTAAAATGTAAAATTACAATCTCTCAATTCTCATTGGTATGTGTATAAGGGTGAAAATACATATCTTGGAACATAAAGTTGCGGTGATCGAGGCACCGGATAGTAGTAGAAATGTTAGTTAAGTTTCCGGGTTCATGCTTAGTGAAATAATGCTGACGTACAAATCTTATGTGAAAGTACTTCCTTTTTGGAAATCGAAAATGTTTACTAGAAATTAATAATTTCCCTAAATAGTTTTATCGTTATTATGTGAGCATAAAACTCAGACTTATATTATATGTCCCGTGAGAACATGTGATTTTGATTTTTTAAATATATATGATAGCATTTAAAAAGTGTTTAATTAAAATTAAAAAAAAAAATGTCTGATATTGTTCGTATTTATATAGCTTTATATGTTTTTAATATTTACAAGTTTCTAGTTTTTCTTATGTTGTATCTATTTATAAAATATTTGGGTACAATTATTATTGTACTCTGTGAAAATATGTAAATTTATATAAATTATAAGCTTTTATAATTTCAGTATTTCAATTTATCTTGTTTTTAGTTTGAGTTTAATTATAATTTCACTACATAGGTGTAATACAAAACGATTATTTAACATTAAAAAAGAAAATATTATTGGAAATTCAATATAAGATGTTTATCAATTTTAAAAACAAATATACTTATTTATTTATTTACTTATAACTTTTGTGGTTGAGTAAACTTCTACTTTTTTCCATATGTTTAAAAAAACAATTTGAACATTAGTTGTATTTCCTAAAATAATGACTATGGTTGATGATAAAATGAAAATATTGTTTATTTCATACTTAATGGCTATGACAGTCCCGAACCTAATCATACTATAACTTCCTCAAAATCCAAATTAAGTTAAAAAGAATATTACATAGATACTTAATTTTTCATTTAATAAGATATGAGTAGGTATAAAAGTAATTTTCATACTAAGATAATAATATGGTAAGTATATGAATATATTTTAATAGCAATTCCAACTTGTTTTTTAAGTAGGTAGATCAAAAACAGAGATACCTAAACAAATTAAAACGATAATGATAATGTTTTAAGGCACATTCGCTTAAATTAATTTAGATCATATTATAATGATTGCCATCAGATATACGTATCCTTACACACTTTATATTTATTTTTTAATACAACGAATTGAAATTATTTATACACGAATCTGTGCTATTCGAATAAAATAAACGAACCATATTATAATATTTAAATAATGCAAATGGATCCAATGTGCGATATAAAGTTTTTTAGTGCGTCAATTACAAAACACTAAAGTTTTGTTTTGGGTAAGTTTTACGCTGTCAAAGTATTGCCATTGTAAATCAGACCAAATACTTACGCCAACGTTTTAAATAAACCTTAGGTATCTGTTTGAAATTGAAAATAAAAAATGTAATTCAACTGTGTTTATAATACAACCATATTATACCTCATACGTGGGTATATAATATTTAATATTTTCGCAAATAAAAATACAATAATTAAGACTTAGGTTATAATGTTATTTACTTTTGTTAAAATAAATTATTATTTAAAAGCTTACCAAATGTATACTTTTGTTATAATATTTTTAAGTTTATTGTATAATAAAAACCCCGTATAGATGTTATTAACGATACAAAATACCTATATAAGTATTCTAGTATAATTGGATGTTGCTATAATGAAGAAAATATGTTATTGCAGCTGCTTATACACCTTTAGGTTGTTGGTTAATGTGAAATGTATTATAATGAAACGAGAACCACATTATTGAAGTGTAATAACATCTATGATGTTTTGTTGAGTGTTATTTACTATTTTACATTCATAAGCTTATAACTATTTTTTTTTCAAACAACGTCAATGATGATACTACAATGTGCACCTAATTAAATTGTGATACACTAAACGCTATATAATGAACAACCCAATCAGAATGCCGACTATCTAGGATGAAATTCTAAATTTTACGTTATGATAATTTAATTACGTAGTTTTTATATTTTAAATTGTATTTCTCATACAAAACGCTCGTGATCGCATGGTTTGATATTACTGCGTTTATTTATTCGACAAATGAGCGAAATAAATTATTAAAGAACTAATTTAAAGGAATCGCATAATTTAAGCCTTAAAGGAAATATTATAAAATATTATTTCTGGTTTTCTTCTCTATAACATTTTAATCAAACTGAGTAAACGTAAATGATTCACGCACAATAAACTTGTCACGGCATTATTTTTCGTTAGAAGGATTATACCTCACCCCACCGCACTACTGTCATAACATTCTTAATTTATGAGAAAATTAAATATTTCATATTTTCACTTAAATTTATACATCAGAGGAATACTCGTTTGTATTTAAGAAACATAAATAACTTCCGGGCAATAGATACAGTATTATAATAGTCCTCACGCCTCACTGAATATTCCTATAAGGAAAAATAAATGGCCCGGATGAACATTGTGATTACTGAGTTTGAATCCATTTTTCTCATTTTACCCGTCAATGGTTAAACGACGTAATTGAAACCTTTGGATGGACGCTTGGACGTACGTATTATATAATCATCAAACGGCTGTAAATTTCTCGACGTCATCGATCTATCCTTTAACCTCAATACAAAATATCGTTTAATATCATATATTATGTATTTCATATTTGATTAATAATTCAATAAAAAAAATAAATAAATAAATAAATTCACTATTCGTCATTCTACTGTAAATACCTACCTACTCAATTCATTATGGTATGCTATTAGCTGTTTGCAGGAAATTTTATTTTTTGAGTTTTTTCAAACATGGGTAATCAGCAACCTTCGCATCAGGTGTCCGATGATTATTTCTAAAATATACCGATGGTTTTATCGCTGTAAACGATATTACCGGTAGGTACAATATTTAGGGATAGAGCAAGGGTGACAATTGCTTAAGTCAGAATTGTTTGGCGTAGGAGGCAGTACATTTTATTGGCGATGTTTTATCAAATATTGTTAAAAGATATAATATAACTGTAATGGATTGTATAGAGTGGCCAATGATAAAATTATAACTTGATTATATTATTATACTACCCTAGTTAATTCTGCACGACGTTGACAGCGACTAATTAAGAAATTCCAGTAGATTTACCCTGTTTAAAACTCCATTAGATTAGATGTAAACTACAAAAAATGTTAAGACAGGGATTTGCTTGGTTTTGAAGGCAAAATATAAGTCTAAAATTATATACACAATTATACAATAACTATTTTATTTTATATAACTCATATATATTATTATATAAACAATAAAATATTAGTTTTTTGTAAATAAATCCTTGTGTGAGCCCGTTTTTTAAATTTAAAACTAAAAATATTGTCTGTTTAGGAAAATGACTATCTATGAACAAAATGTCAGAAATTTAAGTACAATATATTTCACCATGAATCATATTTAGATAAATAACAATATATGAAACAATATTTAGTACCTATGTTTTTTTGTATTCGAAAACACCAGATAAGTACTTCAATAAAAACTCATTCAGTACCTACTCTTAAAAGTGTTAAATTATATCTTAGATCATCATCCATAAATGATAGTCGTTTAAATTGTTCGTCTTATTTACTAAACCTTGAATCACAATTAATAACACTAAGTTGAGATAAAATAATTTATGATTTTTCCATTATAAAATACCGAAATTAAAAATATAATTTGGTGTTTTTATATACCGCTTTTCATTTTAAGTTGTACCAACTCCGTTATATCCGTTAATAAACCGACTTAACTCTTTCAGAATCCCCGAAAACTCTCAGAAACGTTTAAAACGAAACTAGACTAGAGATCTTCTAATGTAATCTGTCGGATGACACTACTGAGTGTTCGTTTCAAACGTCTTATTCTTGTCTTATTATACCAAATAAAATTACCTATTATACTTGTTTTATTTATGTATAGATTGTGATTTTGTTTTAATAAAATTGAAAAAAAAATTTGTTAAAAAAGCAATGGTTATTATTTGTTTAATATTTAAACAAGTATATTAACTTTGTGCTATAATTGATAAACAGTTTGTTTAATTATTGTATATAAATTCTTATAAATTTTTGTAAGATTCTGACATTTCTTGAGCGGAATAAAATTATTATAATTATTATTGTCATAGCTACAATGTAATATCGGATATTCGTTAATCGTTATTATCTATTATTGGATAACCAAATCGAAATATGTTTTTGAGTCCGTATGGCTCATTTTTAACACGCATATTACTACTGTTGTAGTTGTAAATCGCAAGTTAATGCATTTTTGTTTGCTTTTATTATTATATATAATATATATTTTTAGTGACATCGTCGTTATCGTTTTAATTACCTATCAAAACGCAAGTGCGTACTTTTTTTAGTAGGTACCTACTCCTGTTGTTTTAATTTGTGAACTATTTTATATCTATAGAATTTTTTATTATATTGTGTTCACTAATCGACGTAGACACGAATCACTACATGGTTGTCAGTAACGTATACAATTAAAAATACTATATGATTCGTATGTATACTCGTATATCAGAACTGTGAGCTAACCGCAGTGATCTTCTTTTTTTTATTATATGCTATTGTAAATTAATGTTTTAATTATTATTTTTTATTTTATGATCTATAATATAATATTTTATAAATTAATTACTGTTGTCCACGTGTGCGTGAACTTTAATATTGTTTAGGTTCAGTAGCGACTGCAGATCAGTCAGTGCAACGACACTATTTGCAGATTAGTCTGTGCACCGACACAATTTGCGGTTAAAATAGTAGGAATTTTTTATTATGAGTTCTTTTAATTGTTGTGCCAAAAGAGCTGAAGTTTGTATCATCTCATCTCCGCATTATTATTATTTAAGTTAAAAAGGGCTAAGATTTATTATTTATACCTCGAAATTCTACAGGTCGCTGTATTTATTTTTTAGTGTTTTACGCAATAGTTTTAATTGTTAATTACACCTAGGTACCTACAAAAACAAATACCTACCACCTATATATACGGCTATATCAAATCGTTGTTATAATATTTTCATAGTCTCATTTGCACTGATACATTAACACAGTAACAAACTTATTTCGCTACGTAGCAGAACAGTTTTTTCAGTTTTTTTCAGTTTTTTCTCGATTATTCGTACCACTATTGAGTATGAGCTAATCATACTACTACACGCCATACATAGACGCATAGTGCATATATATATATATATATATATAATATGTACACTTATATAAATCGATCCATAAACTTATACGACCTAACCCACTGACCGGGTTCACAGGCTCACAACTTATTATTATTCGTTTTCAGCTCGAACTGCAGTCATTAAATATAAAAATCGAGAACTGAGTGGTATGGTACTTGCAGAATGTCGTGTGAAAAACATCGCACCTATATGGTTGCAGGTTACCGATATCCTAAACTCGTATTATGCGCTGTCACCACTGAACGTTTTTGACACCCTTGAAAGTCGATCGTTTTTACACAAACACACTCACTCCCAGATAAAGTACTCGTTTATTGCGTTTCAAATTATATAAAATAAATGTGTACGGTGGTCGACGACGACACGTCGTTTTAAAACATATTATTCAGTTGCGGCGGAAACGATGTTTCCGGCGCGACACGTTCGGAGCGAGATGGCCATCGGTGTACGTTTGGCGTAGTCGAAAAAAAAACAAATTCACCGACAAAAAAACGCCCCGAACAACAAGCACCACCACTGTGCACTACTACCGGAAGATTTATATACGGGAGGCCGGGAAACGGGTGTCCGGAAAAATACGATCGTGTCACAACTGCCGCCGACAATAAGTTATCAGACGACCGGAAATAATATACGCGAGCACACACGCACACGCGCACGCGGAATAGCGTAATAATATGTATAATACGTGTCGCACACTATATTTACGCGTGTACGAGCTAAACAGAGGACCAGCTGTGGTAGTTCCAATAACATTCATCATGTGATATTATTATTATAACCATACCCGCGCACGCCACTGCACGCGCCACGGCCGTTGTCCGACGGTCACACGCCACAGCCGTTCGAACGGTGTTCGTTTTTGTCATTTTTTTTTTTTTATTAATTTTATTTTGTTTCGTCGCTGTTTCGTTCGTGTTTTTTTTTCCCGTTTTTTGTTTTCCACGCTTCCCACCGCACCAACACGCGCACACTTGTGGTTTTAGTCATGAAGCGTAGCTGTCATTTGAGTTTTTCACTCTCCGCGGGATACCAAAAAACAACCGTTTCTCCGCGGATCGAACCACAGCCGCAGAGAGTGCCAAAGCATCCCTGGACAGCTGGGGTTCTCATTACCATCGATCGCACGCAATCACGTCCTTTAAACGTAATTTGTCAACTACTTTAGCGAAATTTCAGTTTCTCGATGTATCGAATTTATTATTAAATTATTATTGTGATTATCGGTGTTGCGTATTTTAATCCGACAGCAATATTCGTCACGAACATTTGTTGTTTTCATCGCGTTTTAGCAAAGCAAAAAAATATTAAAAACGTAATATATTTATACAATTTTTATAATATATTTTTACTGATAATATTATCTATGTAGTATATATATTATAATATAAATCAGAGTTGAATGATGGAATGAATTCAGAATGCACTCAGAGTGTTAATATTATAATAGCAAATCTATGTACAAAAGCGTTTTATTTTTCTGGTAGTTGGTGACGTCGGTGTGAGGGTGAAATTGGATTGGAAGATTTTCGAGATTTTTGGAGGGCTAATCCTACCCCGCTGCCTATACTCTTGGTATTCATGACTACTTTGCATACCGTCGGACCCTATTAATGCATTCGCACATAGTTTTTATGAACAACTTATCCCCTAACACCTCTCTGAAAGCAGAATCAAAAGCGTTACAATAATAATATTAAGTTTTTGTATTATTATAATGAAATGGTTTTTACTTTTGCCATTTCAACCGCGATCACAGCGCATGTGGAAACGGTCATATATACTCGAATCCGATTATTGTACACTCATGTGTTATTGATAACAATAATAATTGTTATATATATTATTATTATTATTATTATTATTATTACTATAAATGATTGAA
>VUJU01000551.1:84667-97832 GCA_009835225.1 Aphis craccivora
CAACGTTCAGAAGTTCACGAGTCATCCTATACACATTATGACAATAGACGATAGGTCAGTATAATAATCACAATTAAATATACAATTATGTACTCATTATATAAAACTTAATAACATTTGTATCATTATTATTTTATAATAAACTGATAATTGTCTGGTGGACTATATTATTTCCACTACGACTATGTAACGATAATTGTTATTTTTTGTTTAATCAATAAGAGAATAATTTTTATAAAATATATCTTCTGATAAAAATGGTTTCTTCTTTGTTGATGATACTTAACATGATAAAAATTAAATAACGTGTGAAATTAAAATTACTCAAGCTCATTGGCTAGTTGAACGTGGGATATGTTATTGCGTATTACTATGATGGAAATCATTAATTTACAATAAGTCTGTTGAAATATTAAGCTACTTACTATTCGCAGTTTTTTTTTTTGTCATAATATATGGGTAAATGTTGTTGAAATTAATTGTTTAATACAAAAGTATTCACCAACCTGATCCTGAAACATAAAAATACAACATTAATAACTTATTCCATAAAAAATTATCAGTAATCCTGTTCTATCAAGCATAAAATACTTTAATAATGTCTTACAAAAATTTGATAATTTATTCAAACAATGTCAAAGATCACCTTGGTAGTTATAGCATGGTATCAAAACGGTACTAAAGCTCAAAGTTTAATACACATTACACATATGTATATAAGTATAAAAGTTTTTTAAAATATACTAAACATTTAAATATTTTATGGTGTATCTATTACGTAAATTGTAAATTAAATTACTATAGAGTCTTAAACATTTTTTCTTAAAGTTTATCTATAAAATGTTCCATCAAAATAAATGTATCCAGTCTTATGAACTGATAATTTAAATAAATTAAGGATCTAAGCAGTCCTAGGTGATCATTCGACTAGATTAATGGTAATCACATTTTAAAGAAAACAAAATAATAAACCATAATTTCAAGAATTTAACACATTTGTTATTATATAAAATGTTTTTACTGACTAACTTGAAATGAATAGGTACCATTTTATATTTATTCAAAAAGGATTAGAAATTATTATTGTTTTAAAAAATGAACATAATTTTGTTCAAAAGCCATGACAATATATTTTATATTTAAACTTGTCGCTTTTGAGCTTATCTTATACCAGCGACAGTAAGGAAGGTAACGAATTAATATAACTCATACTAGCTAATGTACTCGTAATATAGTTAAGACATTAGTGTAAAAAATTCAGTATACCTATATATTTTAAAGAGATAAAAAAAAACACTGTTGAATACTAATTTATTTTGATTTTAAAATGTACACATATTACAGTGCCAGATCCACGATGACAAAGTTAAATAAAATTTTAAAAAAGTAGAAAAACGTGTTACGCGAAAATGTAATGACTTTCTACGTCCTTGAGTGTTTTAAACTTTTGATCACCAGGCGGCTTACGTAGAGAACCTTAGCGCCAAACGACCATAAAACAAATCGAGAATTGTGATGCTTGAAAATACGAAAATAGTTATCGATAAAAAAAAAAAAAACGTTGATGGGTGTAAGAGAAAAGAATTCCAGAAAAATGGTCACCCTTGACAGGTTGGAGCAGTAATAAAAATAATCCTCACCAAAACTAACCTCCGGACATGGGATTACTGAATGACGCTCGTCTTTTTGTGACATCGTTTTCATTTCTTTCCTACATCAAGCTGGAAACGCACACATACACATAAAAAAACTATACATCATATTTCATTCTCGTTCATATTCAACTGTATACAATTTTTTTGTTGAAAATAATAAGCCTTAAATACACATCTCAATGCGCATCTGTTCACTTTTCATTTTTGACCATTTTCTATGCATCCTTGAAAATGAAAAATTTGATGATGTTCTCAACGCAAACGATAACAACACAATCATTGATCATATAATTAATTATTATCTGAACGGATGTAGAGTAACATATTCAAGGTGTTCCAAAGCAAAATATAAAAATTAGAATATTATAATATAATCAAATAAATAATACATAATTAATATTTTTTCTTTTTATTCATATGTACTACATTATTTTAAAATTGTAACATATTTCAAAAAAGTTGCATAATAATATTATGGTTGCACATGAAGTTTGATTTATAAAATTTTACAATAGACGATTTAAATTTAATTAAAAACAAAAATCTAAATGTAATAAATACAAACGCTAAATATGTTTTTATATTATCTGATGGAGTGTCAATTTACAACAAGAAATTAGGTTTGAGATTGATTTTTTACAATTATTTTCAATACTATTTAACAGATTTTTTAAAAATTATTATTTCAAATTAAATTATACATACACTTTTAATATAATAAACTGAAATGATAATAAAAAAAGAAGGTTTAATAAAAGATATATTTTTTTTAATATTATACTAAATTGTTCAAATTTATTTTTTCGAATGAATATTGTAATTCATGAAAAACTGATATAGAAATACATATTATAAGTTATATATTTTCTAATAAACCACACGGCACTACCTAACCTAAGGATGATTCTCGAATAATCTACAATAATGCCGAGTTGCATAAACTAAATCACAACTATGGGACCATTAACTAACTATTGGTTCATTAAATATTAAGTGCTTACATATGCGACCCAGCATAAGTATTACATACCTACCTTTATATTATATCCAGACAGTAGATGCATCGTTACGAATGATATATATAACACAAATTACCGTATTGATGGTTTTTACGAAATCCCTCAAATGCTTTTTATACTAATAATATCATGTTTTAGGCTTAAGTAGTATGAGATAGATGCATATTGTAATACATTATTAAGGTACATTTTTTAAAATCTTTTAAGTTTATTTTAGGGTGTTAAATTTTAAAAACGAAATAAAAATACAGATTTACTATATTTTAATATTTTTTAATCCATTTAAGTGATTCAAAAATAATATAATATGTTACATTGCAATAAACTTGTTCAGTCACATGCAGAAAAGAAATCGTGCCCTTATCCTTGTAATATATAAGATCAATGGTTCAATAATGACGGTGAATCGGTAAATACACACAGGAGAATACTATATCAGTGTGACAAATAACTTCCAACTTACGGTACACCGGAGGACTCTCGCCAGCCGAATTTTAGATTTATAATCAAAGGGGTAAAGTTTGGCTATATTATTATTATATCGCTATTTGTGTTTTGTAAAATTTTAATTTAATAAATATTTATCTGTTTAGCACACAGTGCTATGACAAGATACATTCAATTAGCATATTATACTTACAGATACAGATACTTTACTTGAAAGATTATCAAAATACAGGTAGAGATACATTTTTTAGAATTCATCAAGATGGTAGAGATACAGATACAAATATCTTAAGATGCGTTTAACAGATAGAGTATAGACTATATTCTTTATAAATAAATACCAATATAATACTAATAAAAATATTAAATTACAAACAAAAGTAAAATAAATAATAAATAATTTAAGATAGGTTACCTACCTACAATCATTTTTATTTAACAATTCAAGACTACACATTAAAATTATTATAATTGTATACATAAAATACAACCCTGTCAATCAAAAATAAAGTAAACAGTATTAAAATAATACTTAATTTATGATGCATCATAGTTTAACACTATATAGTTTTTTTTTAGAAATCATCTAATTACGGTTTAAAAATAAAAAAATATCCACTAATTCCACTAGATACATACGCGAATAGGTATCTAGCTATTTAGAATACAAAATCATTAAATACATTACACTGTTGAGCTATTAGTATATGAAAACATTTCTGTATCATAAAAATTCTGATCATCTTAATATGTTGTTTTTATTCTTATTATTATTATTTAGACTAAAGATAATCTCCGTTCTCGTGGATTTACACAAGTTTCATGTCTATACATGAAAACATAAGACAGCTGTACCTATAACACACGTAACCTATCGAATACAATATTTTTAGCAGACACCAACACTATAATTTATAAATATGGCATATAACCCAAAAATTTTAAGCGATCGTTCAATCGTTGTACATATTTATGTATATATTTAAAGTTAACGAGACCTTTTTTGGAATAGGTTCCGTTCACCGTGACAACCGAATCGCAGTAAAAATATCTTTATTGGTTTTTTTTTTTTTTTTTTTTTTTGAGCTAAAATATAAATAAAGGTTTATGGGACGCACGAACCGCGACAGGGTATCGCAACATTTTTTTTGCAGTAATGCCATCACATTATTTGTGTTGAACGCAGCAAGTAAACTATAATGTTATGTATTGCCGGCAGGGTCATGCCGTGTCATGATGGGTGTTTTTTTATTTTAATTTTTTAGTCGGAAAGCAAACATTGCTATGGTCGGTAAATGTATTCTAATATTTTTGAGTGCTAATGTTTTTTACTCGATTGAAAATCACATGCAAATTATTGAAAGACACGTTGAAACTATTCCGAATAATATATTATTCTTATTATTCCAAATGAATTTTTGAACTTAGATACCTACCTATTATAAATATTATTTATTATTCATGATTATTTTTAGTAAAATAAAGTGGAAAAAATGCATATAATATATAAATTATTTTTAACATAAAATAATCATTTATGTAATAACTATTTCATAACTCCTATAATATTCTGAGAAATTCGTTTATCATCATAACTTATATCAACTAATCGATTCAACTGTAGTACAAGACGTATTGTAAATATTTATTTTAATAGGAAATTTTTTAAGAAGATTATTTTAAACTACAAACTGCATCTTTTTTTATTTACCTATCTTTATGCCTAGTAAAAATAATGTATATTTTATTTTTAAATATTTTCAAATATTAAAAAAAAACATTTTATTTCATTTAATATCCTTTCTGATTATATTGTTTTGCTATTTGTTTTAAAACTTTTTTTACAAAATTCAAAAGGAAAAAAATCAGCGAGTACCTATTTTAAATAATTCAAAAGCCATATTATTCGTTTTTGCATATTATTATAATATATTCTAAGGTGTTCAATTCATTTCATATAACATTGCTTGATTTAATGTCACTATCATAATCACAACATTTTAAAATCTTTTATTTTACATTTTTTTCCGGCATTTTATAGAGTATGTTAAATCTTGTAATCTACAATTTTTAACAACAGTTGTATACATTAAACTTTTGATATAAAATAAAATTAGTACGTCATAAAATAGTTTGCTTTTAAATTATTTTTATTGTGTTTTGTATAATTTTAAGTGCTTTTTTTTAGAGTTTTATAAAGCTAAAAATCATAACTTTAGTTAATATCTTCTGAATTTAATATAATATCTATTTACCTATTGCGTCGTCTAATTATTTATTAAAATAATAGTAATAATAATTTATTCAGTATTGTAATTTTTAATGACAAATTCTTATATTTTTAATTTAAAACTGTTTTGCTTTTGATTTATAAGTAAGTTAATTTGAGTATTGTTTGTTATATATATATATTTATTTAGTATAAAATTACTGTATAATTAAAAATATTAAAAAAATCCAGGTTGGGGATAATAAGATGTCTTTAGATTTGAATAATCTATTCTATAAATTCTGTTTATTATCCAGAATAAAAAATAATCGTTAAAGTTCATTTTTATGCAAGTATATGTGATAATACGTGTCAATTATATATTAATGGGTCTTGAGCTGAATTATTAAAAAGGTTTTAGGTAATTTATTGATTCATTTATGAAGGATTGAAGTGGGTATACATTAGATATTTCTGAGGAATAATGGCCCTTGATAAATATTTTGTTTGCTATTACAAGATAACGTGCCTATATTATGCATTTGTGAAAAAAAGTTTTCCATTCACAAAACAAAAAAAAATAGATCATTTATCATTTATACGATTTAATATAATAATAAAAATATTAAAAATTTAACGTTTAACAGTTTAACATAAAACTATCGTTATAAAGCGATAATAAAGCTAAGAGAGTTTTTTTTTTTTTTTTTTTTAAATATAAAATTATAATATACGATACTATAAATAGTACCTACAAAAATATGTTTGGTTTATTTGTTATGCGATGAATGATGTTTTTTTTTTTTTGATTGACGTTATTTCAATAAAAAGGATAAATTGTATTTTATTAATGTTACCTTACCATAATTGTAAGGCTGAATTATATTCCAAAGTATAATATTTAAGTATATTACCCTGCAAGTAACTTAAATTAACTCATTGATAAACTCGTGCGTGTGTTATAAATACAATCAAATTAACTTACAGAGTGAATTGTTTGTTTTACATATAATTACCATTCGTCAATGAAAATAAAAATAAATGCTTATCACGCAATTCTATCAGTTGTAGTAGAGGTATAACTATTTATACAATAATACTACTAGAAATCTTAAAAAAAAAAATGTACTAAAAATAAATGTCTTCCAGTTACATTTATATATATGGGGCCTCAAAATTATATATCTTCATGGTTTCATATAAAATAAAATACTGGAAAATTCTCGATAGAATACAAAAATACAGTTAAGTTATATTTTTATTAAAAATAATTAATTATTATAATTTGTTAACATAGACGTTCATTCTTATTTTTTGTTGGCTTGTTTGGTAAACCACACACGTTTCATGCTTGTTAAAAAAATAAACGGATAGCTAGTTTCTTTTTATCTATTTAAAAATGTTCTATATTAACATAACATATACTAATATAACATATTTTAATCATATAAACGATTTCATATTTTAATAAAATACACAAGTGTAGAGTGATGACATTTTCTGGGTATTTTTTTTTTTTGTACTTTACATTATTTTGGTATTGATATAATATATTCGTTTGTTAAATATTGTGAGGAAATACCTTGAAATTAACTTTGTCGTTATAGGCATCATTATTATAATATAGTACTAACTTCAAACATAATAATGTTACAAACTTTTTTGACGGAATGCTTATCATTACAATCATGTAGATAGTTATTTAATAGATGCGCATTATGTACTACCATATAACGACAGCGGTGTAATATAATGCATTTTCGGTGAAATTTTCTCAGAATTCAGGAAATAACAATAAAAGGATATTTCAATTTTAGTTTAGCCACTGCAGCGTACAATGGTGGATTCAGACTTTTGAGCCCCGCAAAGACAGGAATTGTTACCGACTTTGAAATATAAACGATAATTTATGTACCGTAAATACATTATTCTATACAGTTGTAATTAATAAATACTGAACAAATACAGTTCTATAACAACAGCTAAAATAATAATTATTGTAATAAATGATATGCAGTGCCTATTATTATTATACTGAATGTATAATATCAACTATACATTATAATATTTTCACAATATTACAAATAAAATCCATTATTTTAGTATAAAACTATCTAGTATGATATGTTTCGCTAACTTCGGTTACTTAGAATATAATATAATATATTATATACACTATACGTAGAACAAAACTGTAACGTGCTTTAAAAAAAAAAAAAACTTACACCCGAAGCTAGATACCCCCTCCTTATTCATCCATTTAATCCGGTCCTTACTGTGAACTATACATACGTATTTTGTTTTGATTGTTGTAATTATATATTATGTTATTTTAGGTACCTGCCATACCCTAATCATTTATCATTTTGTGACAGTTTTTATTACCGAATTCGAGAAAGGGTTGTGTGACGAAACTGATACGATGTATAATATAGACATTTACGCGTAGCGAGAAAAAAGAAAAAAAAAGGAAAACGATTTCTGTGATAACAGCCTTGCCCGTCCTTCTAACCACAGTAGTTGACGAAGTTATTTTTCATTTCGACACTATAGTCTTGCAATGTAAATCCCATAGATTTTCGTCCCCTATTGCGTGGCGAATCGTTTTCAATTATGCAACCGATGCCCGTTTCGAATAAATAAATCGTCAACCCCAATGTAAAGCGAACGCATCGAACGAAGAATTATAGCTTCTTAAAATATTTACGAATGTCGTGATTTATGGGCGCATATCTGAGATGTGCTGCAATACTCACACCTGCAGCCGCGGATCGCTGTGAACAATTCGCCCGACACCTATTATATTTTCACAATCGTGTTTCGTTAATATTTCTCGGGTTCTGTTGGAGATATTTTTTATTATTATTATATTATTTATTACGTGTCGCATTAACAGCAAAAACCTACATTTGAACGTACATAATACTATTACACTCGGAACAGTCAGAACCAGATGACTGGAATATAGTATGAATTAACACCTCACCATCCAGTGTCGGACTTTGTTTTTTTTTTTTTTGTAAATACAATTGTATTTGTGCATAATATAATAACGCTTACAAATTAACATTAATTAAACTAAAAAAAAAAAAAAACTCAATACTTGGATCTGGCAAAATTTTAGGATATTAATTTTGAAAATCAATTTTAATTAATCTTTAAGTAATTCCCTACCCATATTATGCTTAGTTCAAATGTTCGATTTTTCCATAAAATTAAAAATCAACAGCAAAACGATAGTTTTTATCATAATAGGTAAAAACTTATTAACCTGTAATCAAAATTAGTCTTTAAAATTTGAATCTTTGAAGTACTATTACTACTGTTTTATTGGGCAATATAATTTAATATTTTATACATTATGAGAATTTCCCATTTTTTTTTTGTTTTTTTTTTAATTTTGATCGATTCTCTCAACCAAAAAATGTCTATATTTAAGCATGAACTCGTGAACAATATAATAAATTAGCTGTGTTTTGTTATATAATATTATATCGAGTAGACACCTACGGGCTACGATCATATATATTTATTACGTCTCTCACGATATGCTGAAATCGTATTCTATTCCTTACACGGTGCTCGGGATTGAAACGATTCACCATTAATTAAAGTTAATATTAATATTTGGAGGTTTATTCTATTTGGACCTTCCAGAGTCCACTTATCCCCTTCTTAATTAATATAATATTTATATAATACCTGCCTCCCTCGGTAAGAATTGGTAACCCCATATAATATGTCGTAATAATAATAAATTGTATTTAACATAATATTGTTATTGTATAATAATGTGTATGTTACGGTTTTTTTTTTTTTTTATTAGTCATGTTCGTAGGTTATAACATTATATATACCTATATAATACATTACAAATTAAAAATGTTTTGGTCTGGAAAACTTTCCTTTTCAAGTAACATTTATACATTATATGCGTGTGTACTGTGTATTCATGAATACCGTTTAAGAATGGAACGTTAAGATTTGTTCCGCACAATGCGCTAGCAATACAAACTGTTTAAGTAAACTTAATGAAGTACCTACGTTATGGCGCAACGAATTAACATCGTTTACGATTGAATAGGTAAGGGATTTGATATTTTGATATTATTACTACCATTGTTATTAATTGTATTGTATATTATCAAATTCGTAATAACATACTGTTCTCCTTAAAACACATATTATTAAATATATTTAACAAAATAATTTATAACACAATACTTATCATTATCGTATTAGTGAATCGTATTCAGCAACAATATAATACCTTTTCAGTTATTTTACATTATAGTTTGTAGTAATATTAAGATTGTCATGATTATCTTTTTAATTAGGTATCTGAAGTTAAATCGTTAGAAAGAATATTTTATTTTATTATTATAATGTCAAAATTAACAAGTGCAAAGACTTAACTATAGCTTAATAAACGTTAACGCAGCCAACACCAATGCTATTAAATATTAATATTGATAAGAAATACTATATTTTGTAATCTGGTCAACACCAAGTCTGTAAACAATAACTTATTAAGTATATTTGTGATCACATTTATAATGGTATATTATAAATTATGATTATATTATGTATACTTTTTCCACGGGAAAGATAGAAATTAATGATAACAAAATTAAATATAATAAACATGGTACAAATTACCTGATTAGTGTTTACTGATCATTGTTGATATAAAATAATACGAATAATAAATTACATACAGATTGTTTCTAAATTTAGATTTACTATTGTAACTTACTGTTAAGTGTATAGAGCAATTGTTCATGTAGTTTTATGATTGTTTTTATATTGTTTATCACTAATTTATGATTCGATATTTTAATTGTTTAAAATTACTTTTGTCAGAGTTATATTTTTGGAAATAAAGTAATTGTAATACTACTGTACTACAAATTACTCATTTTAAGACAAATACAAATGCCACTTCCCACATGATAAATTTCAGCGGACACACTTTTGATACCTACATAATAATTGTGTCATTACTATAGGTACTCATAATATCACTGCTGGTAGAATTTTTGATGTATATTATAATAAATCATTCTGTTAAGTATATGCAAATGTTTCATCAAAAAGTAAAATTTTTAACAAGGATTTATTTTCCCTTGTTTTATAGTAAATATTATTGTTACAAATATCATACAAGAGACCATTATTTTATTCTAAGACTACGTGCAATAGATACCTACCTAAATAAAAAGTATAAAGGTTGGTAATATTATTTACCTATCTACTCTTTTTGTGTAACGTTTCCTTTGTCACATTTTTGTATCTTCGTAGATGATATTACTGAGGACAAGATCTGATCACAAAAGTATAATACATATTACTGTAATTCTTATACGTATAATATAACTTTTCATTGGATATTTCAATTATTTATTTAATTTTATATGTCAAAATATCGTAAAACAATATGTTATTATAGTATAATAATATTATAAATATATGGCTAATATTTTATCATTTGTATACATTTAAGAATTAGCTACAGCTTATAGATGATATTAGCAGTAGTTGTTGACGGAGTCGTTATATTTCTTTTATCAAAGACACGAGTTTTAACGATTAATATTTGATAACTTTTTTATGACATCTAACTCCTTTATGTGGATATATCAAATGATTTAGTTTGTATATATTAGTATTTTTGTTTATGTCAAAAATTTAAATTAAATTTTAAAAACTAAAAATCGATAAGCATTTAAAAAAATTAAAGATAAAATTCCCTCTACTGAATTGTGCGTATTAATATTATACTCCGAAATTGTGCATATTACTGAAATATATGTGTTACATTTAATTTGATCGATAAATCATTACATGATTAAATAACTTAAAATAAATCTAAATATTTTGAAAATTTAGTTATGAATTAGTAGTGAAAAGCTTCAAGTTCCTACGAACCATATGATTTTAATTATAAAACAATAATAATGTTTTCACCACTATTTGTATATTCTTCTCTGTTGTTTTTCTCGCTTAACGAACATTGATATGTTTACATTATAGAAACAATTTAAAATTAACAGTATAAAAAATGTTAAATAATGATTTAGTAACGTTATGTTATAATATTAGGGTATTTTTTATTTTTACGATGGATGAATTCAGATATATATTTCAGTTAAAAATTACATTTTTCAAAACATAAAAAATGTATACTGAACTAGTTTAATCTAAAGCATAATATTATTTTTTATGTAATTATTTAAATATTTTAGCTATAAATATTCGGTGATGGATTTTTAATTTTTCTGGAAAGCAAACATTTTTGATTAAAAGTTGATCATCTTACTAAAATAATAAAAATTAATTAATATATCATGTATATGTAAATATTTATTTACTCAAATGTAATATTAATTAAATATAATTATATTTAATTCATTATTGTTCAACATGATTCCTTCTATAGTAATGCAATTAAAATAAAGTATCATCTGGACCTATGTTTTAAACAAGGGTCCTATTTACATAATAATACATACACAATACTCACATAAATATTAAATTAAATTTATTTTAATTCAGAATCACGTGTGTATCTCTGATATTAATTAATACACGTGTCAGAGTATAAAATAATATGCTCTGATCAATACCATGTTCAAGAATTTCTGTCACAAAATATACACATATCTAAACACTTTAGATATAATTGCAGTTGATAATTTATTCAATAAATAAATGTAATATTTAGGAACAATGCATTGAACAATTATACTATATCTGTAGTTGGTATGGTTCAATAATAATTTGCAGATTTCATTAAACATTTTACTTAAATAGCAATAAACATATGTATGACTTAGTGAACCTTATTTTCATAATAATAATTTTAAATCAATTAATAGAAAATAATTTATTTATAGGTACCTATACAGTTTTAAGAGTTATGATTATTTTAATTTCTTAGTCAGTTGATGTATGAATCTTTGTTGAAAGTACAAAAAACGGTTAAGTAAATTCATGAGTAAAAATATATTATATAATATACTGAATTTTAAGTTTTCGTAAAAACATATAGTAATTATTTTCAAAAAGCATAGTGCAATAGGTGGGGTTGTTCACCCAATTAGCAAAATAATAAATAAATAAAAAAAAAACTGTTAATTTATTAATTAAATTTACGTATTAAAATGCATTATTATTTTGCCTTAAATGCAAACAAACTAAATATTTCAGATTCAAGATTAATAATATTTTATATTTATTTACAGTACTATCAATAGATAAATACATTTACTTTTTAACTGTCTGACGTAATATATTTTTATATTAGAATTATAAATGTATTGTTATTATTTTATAAAAAATAATGCAACTTATTTAAATTTAGTTATTATTTTTTCTATATATTTTTATAATACGAAATAGTCATTCAAATTTAAGCTTATAGTGACAATTATGAATTAACACTATACATTTTAATTCATGTTGTGATAAAATAACTTTTTTAAGATATAAATATTTATATATTATATATTAAAAGATAATAAAAATATATTTAAGTCTTAACAATTATTAAAATATAATAAAATATAATATGATGTAGGTGTCCTATATTTTTAAAATTTATTGTATGTATATAAAGATATATATATATAAATAAAAAATGTTTTATGAAATTATATATAAATACTTTAAATAGGTATAGCTAAATACTTATGATTTGTGAATAATATATTTACAAATTATAATAAATTGAATATAATTTTTAAAACAATATTTAAAAATATATATATAAATTATTTGATGTGAAAATTCGATATAAAATTATTCAGTTTAAAAATTAAAGGTATTTTTTTTTT
>VUJU01000552.1:0-18573 GCA_009835225.1 Aphis craccivora
TTGTTTTTTTTCAAATAGAATTTAACTTCTCCTGAGTGTAAAATTCTGATCATATCAATAATAAATGAATGTATTAATTTTACGATACGTGTTTTTTTTGTGACTATGTAGGTACTATTTTTAACTTTGAATTTGATTTTGAATAGACAATTGAATCTAGTTTAGATAGTTCTAAATTAGAATTGTCTAGTATTTTTTTTTTTATAATCAATAAAATAAATAAAAAATAAGGAAAAACGAGAATTTTTATGTTAAATTTTTTTCAACTAAATTAATTTCTTCAATTTGTTATAATTCAAAAACGAATAACTTTCGAAACTTGAAATTTTCAACAAATGATAAATTATTTTTAGTATTTATTATATTTTAAGTTAGATAATGACCTTTGAAATTAATTCTTACATAAAATTATAGATATAGTTATATTAAACTAAATATTTAGAATACGATTATAGTTTTAAACATAAAATATTACAACAGTTTTTAATATTTCCTTTTTAAAAACAATGAAATAGAATAATGACATATTTTTAACGTTAAATTACTTATCCGGTTTGAGTTTTTAAGTGGTTTAAAGTATTTGAGTATTTGATATTGTTGCACAGCCATTATTTTCACGGAACAAACTGGTAAACTTTGTTGAAGCTATCTTACTATTAGAAAATACAAAAATATATTACATAATTATAGTACCTATCGTATTAGTTTAGTATTTTGCTCTCATAATATTGAAAATACTTTTTAAAAAATATTAATTATTTTGATGAAAAATCTCGAGAGGAAAATCTTGCAGAAGAGACAGCTGCCTTCCCAGTCTCTCCTATGAAACATGAAACATAATGTACTCACATAATCATTTTAGATTTAGTTTTTTTTTACTGATAAGTTTCTCACTACTGGCACCTATATATTATGACTAAAGACTAGGTTAATAATAATTTAATCTCGAGGAGAAAATCTAATGAAGACGTACAAAAGTGGTGAAGAAACAATAAATGTATTAGGGTTAAGCATAAGTTCCCGTGTGACCTCAACTAAGAAAATATAAATGTGCGGGTTATAATAGCTATTTAACATACAAAATAGTAGTTCATGAGTGTTATAATTCTTTAGCGTTATTATTATTATTGTTCGTTTGTCTTATAATGCATTGAGTTTTGACGAAGGATATTCTAATATAAAATATTGTTTTTGATTTGCAGAAGGAATATAAATACATACTCGTGCGCTTGCACGCACACTAATAATAAAATTAGCAACCTGATCGCGTATTTATTACGATTTTCATTCAACAATATGCATAATAAGTGATAATAATTACATCATTTAAATACATCATATTATAATGATTTTACATAAACGTGAACAAATCTTTCCATCTATTTTTTTTAGTTCTTAAACGAGTGTCTTAATGAATCCTAATGACTTAATATCACATTAACTCTAAGTATATTATATTACAATATTAATATATATGTGTGTGTGTTTTTACATGTCATATACTGGCCATCAACAAATGGTGAAAGTAGTAATAATAAATCAGTAGATAAACAGCTTCATATAGGTTTATATATTATTCTTAATGCGAGACGATGCGAAATAACGAACGTTACACCAGCACCCCCACATACGATTTTCATTATTTTTTTTACCAATATTTAAAAAAAAACGGGGTAACGTTCATTGCGAAATAATACTTATAACACTTTCGACTGAATGATATTTAAAGCTGTGTTCATAAGTGTAGCATTTTAATATAATATGTAATATTTACTTAAATCTCGAAAATTACAGCGGCTGATGGCTGAAAACGACCAATGATTGATCTTAAGCAGATTAGGCAGGATCGAGAAAGCTGTGAAATAGATACGATGTGTTAACGATATCATACATCTATAGTTTAGGTACTATATTTATACGATAATAATGTTTGCGTGGTATCTGTTTCAGGTTTGTGTGCATAACGTTTAACGTTTTAGTCTTTGTAGATATACAGACGACAACACCGTAAAAATAGCATATTATTTGAAATTGTTCAAAAGTGTTTGAAAAATTGGCAAAACAAATAATGTACCACGAGAGGTTATATTTTTTTTTTATTTTGATCCTATATTTAGAACATCGTTCTACATCTCGTAGTGCTGTTAAATGCTTAAATGAGTAAAGTTCGCGTCAAATATTCGAAAAATTTGATAGCACTTTGAAATAATATATAATATTTTCATTGGATTGTTAATGTAAAATACCTACCTGTTTTGTTCTGTTATATATTTTTAAAATCAACAGTACGTGGTTTAAATCATAAGACCATACCGTTTTATTCGCGTTATGGGTGTATGAATATGCAAGGCATGATCAAATATGTGTTAGGTATATCTATAGACGATTTTAGAAATAACTCGTATTGACGTCTCCGATGTGCGTGTGCCGAAGTCTAAACTTCTGTATATTGTATAATATTTTTTGAACTACCTATGAAATCGTGTCAAACAGATTACGGGTGCGCCGTTTACTCGCGGTGTGACTATCGTGAATAACGACGCACCTACATTACGCCTATAACTTATGAGTCTTACCGAAACATTATAATGAACAAGTAGGCGAACGCCGCCGTTGTCGATAGATAATAATATAATAAAGATAGACTCGCGTAATAGACAACGGACAAGGATCAGTCGCATCACACGATGTATGTATAAGACGTCTAGAACATACAATTTGGTGTCTGTTCGTGAGGTATATACAACGTGACTATCAGCGGGGCCGTTCAATTTTCTTTATTAATTTTGCACCCGCACCCCTATAATCTGGGTCTGTTGGTCGGCTTCCGCGCAAAAAACGCAAACCATTTTGTAAGTATTATTTAATTGCACTTATATATATATATATGTCTTATAACTAATTTTTTAATGCATATTTAACTGTTTTTTAGTGCATAAGTGCATACATATTCATACATTTTTTAGTGCATAGACATACTGACCTATATGCTTATAAGCATAATACCCATTGAAACTGTGGTATGTATACAGTGTATATTGTGCGCACATATTATGTGGAGAAATACAGAGTGCGATTTTAAACCTGTCACACTTTGAGTGCACGTATTGTGAATATAGAATGTCGATTCTATTGATTCTAGTATCTATACAATATTCATTGTCGACGAGGGACGGGAAACTAAATCGAATATCGTCCTCGTATAAATGGCACTAGAAAAACGGCCGTATAAACTAATAAAACCCGTATAGGTATGCGCGTAAACCGGCACATTGCAGGTACCTATGTGTGAGCGGTGTCGTCGTCGTCGTCTCGATACCCTTTTCGAGATATTATTGAGACCTCCCCACGCGCTGCGTTTTCAACGAAACGTTATACCACAGGTACGCGTATACGTAGTATATCATGTAGGTACAATAATATGAGTTTATTATTATAATAATAATATTAATATTGTCGTGATGTATACGTTATACCAGAGCCTGTTGCACACACATATAATAATATACAAGTCTGTGCTCGCGCGGAGAGAAGCGATTGCGGCAACGTCGTCGTCGTTGCGTGGGAAATAATCGTACGTCAATGGTAATAATATTATATTAATATCATTGTTATACGTACGATATATATATATATGTATATAAATATGATACAATGCGTTCGCTCTCGCCCGCGTGTGTGCTGTACCTTCGTGGTCTGTGTGCAGAGTGCAGTGTACAAAACCTGCAACGGGAACGGGCACCGTCATAATGGCATCGTTTCAATAAATCACGAGCCACCGTGGCGCGAGTTATTGTGGTGGCCAAATATTGTCATGTCTTCCGCCGCAGTGGCAGCACAGCGATATGGTGTCGTCGAGTACCTACCTAACCTATACGATATTATTATTATTATTATGTACGATGTGCGTGCGAGTGTGTACAACTACAGCCGGCCCCCGGTAACTCTGGTAATAACCGGTATCATAATGTGTAGCAGTCTTGTATATAGGTACGAGCGTATATATATATAATATGGATATTAATATTAATGTCATACCTATATACTATATTATATCCTGTTCGAAGGTACTGTGACTCGCTGTCCGGCGGACGACGTTTCTATTATATCATCATCGTCGTCGTCGCATCGTCATCGTCATCGCCGTTGTCGTCGTCGTCGTATTAAGTCGTACATTTTATACATACCTACCCGCGCTGATTTGTGTTCTTCTCTGCATGTGGCTTCGGGCTTCGGGTCCTCGCACATTTCGTATACTATTACATAATAATGATGATTTGCAGCCTTAAACCCACAGTATGAACGCATGTCATATTGTATGTAGAAATATGTATGATACGTAAACCTAAATGGTCCAATTCACACGACCCTTGCGATGGTCTGAAACGACGCGTGTTAAAAATCAAACTATATTCGACGGTATATCGACAGTAGATAGGTACCTATTATGCAAAAAGCGTTACAGCTTACGAATTCATAATAATTTCAAAACCGTTGTCTAAAAACCAAAATATTGTCGTGTTCATTTCCATAGAGGGTTGTCTGTGTAAAATATATGCATATATTTGTTTGAAATTTAAATAAATAATTGAAAAACAATTAACTCTGCGGCTTTTAACGATTTGAATAGTCCCAAAAATAACTCACTGGTCTTTGACAATATTATCATACCTACTATTTTTTTTTTTTTAAATTCGTCACAGTGTTATTTCAAATAGTTATTTTTCGGGATAATTAACCAAATGGTTTATGCATAAGTGTGTATGATGTGTTATGGGTTGAATGTTTTTATTTAAAATTTCACAGTTGGTGGTCCCAAACACACAAGTTTCGAGTAAAGTTTTTGAATTCACATCCAGATGACCTCATCGGGCTCACACGCATCGTATCAGATATTGCTAAAAACGGGTCTTAGATGATTGGCAATTTTAAAATTGCGCCGTATAATTATATCGGGTTAAACTATAAGTGTCGAGTAATAGTTGCTTGATTTAATTGGGCTTTCATTATTACCATTTACGCATTTATGAATTAAAACGTTTAAAATTGTTATTTTTTTTTTTATCAAAACAGCGTGTTTAATGTTTTTATTCTCTCGTCTCGTCTATGTGTGATAATTATAAATACTGATGAATATTTATATCATATCATTTTATTCATTTTAGGCGTAATATAACACTATATTTTACTTTACACTAAAAGGTTAAAAATGTAAACAGCAGTGAGTTATAATTATTTCTTTAAGTTATTCAAGTTCTTCATTACGGGTAATACAATAACGATATGTTAAATCATATAAGCGTATGGGTATTGATTTTATGAATTGCCATCCATTTCCTCTTAAAAAACAGCAGTGTATAATATTACCTATATCAGCTATATAATTTTCCTCTTACTGCAAATCCAAATCGTTCAATAAAATATCTCAAAAATTAAATTAAAAATATATCGATTATGAATTTAATAATACATAAATTTTAACTAACTGTGATGAAATTTAATATTCACTTATAATATTATCTTGTGGTATTCATCTTAAATGAATTGCAAAGAAAAAAAAAACAGTTATTAAGTAAGTTTAAATTATATTATAGACACTTTACAAACATATCGGTCATCATCTCAGCTAGTTTTTGTACTTGTGTGCGGCTATTTTCATAAGGAGAATAAAGACTGGCTCAATATTGTGTTATGATAGATTTACTACTCGTAACTTGTCATTGTTAAATATTCAAACTAATATGTTAATTAATCCAATTAAAAAATACGAGCTTCAAGATCAAGTAATAATAAACGTATCAGTTCTTATTATTATAATTTACTCTAATTTAACATATGTTATTGAATCACGATGAAATAAAAAAATATACAGGTATAGAAGTACCTACTCGACAAATTTGTGAAAATATAGATCGTACATTTTAGTCGACGAAATTCTCGGTTGAAACACAATATAATTAAGTACCACCTAACTGTCATTTGAATTTTTGATAACGTTTTTAATTTCCCGGAGATGGTATAGCTGTGCGCCTGTGCTTTAAAAAGTTTATACTCCCTCTGCTCTCGGGGAAAAACTTAAATTGTGTTTATGAAGAGGTGTACCTACTTACGTATCAATAAAAATATATCGATAAATAATAGTAATAACTACCTATAATATCATTAAGATAGGGGAAAGAATGTTTGCCATGTTTCCCGTGACGAACGTTTGGAGTTTTGAAAAATGGCTATCTGTTCAATATTCACATCGAGTATGTGCGTTTACCGCCCGGTATCACTATTATGCGGTACAGGCACACACACATACACTCGTGTATACATGTGAGCAGACTTAACATATTATTACTATTATTATATTATGTGCTATATATATATATAAAATACGTTTGTATATGTATGGGTGCGTATAAACTATACACAAGCGTGCCTACGCGGTAAGTGTGTGCGTGTGCACTCGTATAATATAATACATACATACATATATATTATGCACCCGCGTTTAAACAAAGGGAGACAAGAGATATTAGAAAATTAATAGGGTTTTTTTTTCTCCAAGAGATATACAATGATCGAACGGTATCAAAAGATCTCTCGCTTCCAATGCGTCGGACCGCATTCCTATGCATTTCCACTGGGGTAATACGCTTTGAATAACTAAAGCGGACACGAAATAATAAACTACATTTATAACCGTATAGGTACATGTAGCAATTAGGTTTGTATATATTTTATAAACGCGTTCGAAGGCAATATAATATATTATAATACATAATATATAATTTAATGCACACACGCACGCACGTATATGCTTTATAATATTACATTGTAATATTATTATTATATTTGCTCGAGCGAAATTATCGCCGTCACGAAGAGATCGATATTAGTGAAATGCATTACGATCGAATATAATAAAACCACTGCGTAATATTTTTATTACCTACGATATCGTTTTGTGTGTCGGGGACTTTCAATAAATCGTTGAAAATATTATATTTACGATATTTTTGATTTTACAAGTATTGGCGAGTGATTTTTTTTTATACCGACTACTATTTGAAGTGCGTTCTAAACTTTTTGACTATAGACTTTTGTCTAATCAAGCTTTTCAGCTTCAACATTTTACCCTTTTGTGCAAAAAAGACAGACGTTCTGACACCAAGGTTGTTTTAAAAAATTATCAAAAAAGAAAACACCGCTTTGATGATATAACCACCAGTGTGAGGGGTGTTCGAGGAAAATGTTCGTATTTCTTTTATGACTCTTAATAACACATACGCGTTGAGTTAAAATGTTAGTCAGCTATCTATTTGTATATTGAACAGGTAACCGTGGCGCAATAATATAATATTAAAAAGTTGTATTTGGGATCATTTCTAATGTTTGTGCGTGATTACAAACCTGACTGATCTTGAAGTTATTTTACGAGCAGTTTTGACAAAACGTTTATTATTTGGTTACAAATTATGCCAATATGGCAATACACCTATAACCTTGATCTTAATCTTTATTATAGTCACGACATACTATTTATTTTATTTTTTACGCTTTGTAAACTATAGCTATGTCAACCGAGTATAATAATATAGTGTTATATGAATTATTAACTATATAATATGAGTTGGGGTAAATCGTATAATTTTTGGTTGAATTCGGTAATTTAAGATGTGTCGAAATTTAAATATTATTTTTTCAGTCATAAATTATATTGATATATAATATAATGGAATATTTTTATGAACGCGCTGAAGTGATAAATATTTAGAAACTTGAATATTTTATATTATTTAGTGTAAACATTTTATTTTCACACTTTGACAATCAAGTAGAATAACAGGAAAACATAATGAGTATATTGTAAAAGTTAAAAAATTCTATACTTTACGTTACTCGAAGTAATAAAATGTATCTTATATATCAATTTGCTACGAACATTTTAAGTTATTGAATATAAAATCAATTTTTCAAGAATCTTTCAGCGTATTAAAAATAATAATTGACTACATTATTAACATTACAATACGCCGCCGTGTATACTTTATATGCATGATGTATTAATATTTTATAATAATTTAATTGGTTAGTAGTTATGCTAAAAAACAGACGATAGACGATGTACTATGATTGTGTTGTAGACAATGTTTCGCTGTGTGGTAATGATTAAATTTGAAAAATTGCATGAATCGTTGTTATTAAAGAAAAAAAAACCTGTAAAATTACCATTTTTAAATACCGATGACAAGAAAAACTGTATTTATATCTTTAATAATGTTTCTATTAACACCGTATTACCACAGTGTGTACGATAAATCTTCAGTTAAATAATTATGCCGTGGACGGAACATACCTATACAATACAGGTACAACAACACGTTAATTATTATTAGCATGCCTATACGTCTTCCGGACAGAGGGAAAAACTGTAAATAATGCATTAAACAACAGCGTATATATTCATGGAACGTCGATAAAATGTCATCTAACATAAATTGTATCCTATATTATGGTATCCAACATAATAATATATAATATGTATTATTCACATTTACATCTACATCTCGATCTACATGGTCGTGCGTTTTATAATGCTCAAATAATATTATAATATATACTATATACAGACTGCGTGTACTAAGTCATACTACGTGTTGCATTGCGTTGTACCTATAATGTACCGCACATCAGTATAAATTATGATACGCGCACGTACCTCTATATATAATATATATATACACATAAACACGCAATATTATATTATTAAATAACTACTTTTCGGTAGGTATGACGTTATAATAATATACAATGTTGTTGAAAATGTTTGTGACTACTAATGATTAGTTTACTACCCGACAGGTTTTACGATCTAATAATTTTGTCAATAGAATGGAATAGAAGTGTCAATTATGCACCTACCTGTTTCTCGTTTATTGCTGTATAGGTACCTACTGATATTTATTTAATGTAGTCAATTTTTTTTTTCATAATTTATATGAGAACAAAGTCGTTAACAAAGTTATTTTTGAAAAAAAAAAAAAAAAAAAATTAACCCAAACACTAAAATGTACGATTATTATGTATACAGTCTTAACTGGACCCGTGATGCGTATAAGTTTATAATATGATATGTTGTTTATTATTATATACATATTACATAGGTATGTGTATAATATATAACGCATTTATTCTACTTATTAATACAGACGTTTAGAAATAATATAGGTAATATTACACGTAGAAACGCGTAACTTTGTGATAGTATTTTCTGTCGTAAAAAAAAACAATTTAAAATATGTAAAAAGAAAGCTAATAGATTTCTAAAGACTATCGAATAAATCATATAATATTATATATATATGTGCGTAGTTTTTCCTAGTATATTCTATATAAATTTACTTATTATATTATACGCTTCTTAAGACAGTTTATAGGAAACACCATGATGTTATATTATATTTTATAATTTATAAGACACAACTGAATTTATCATTAATGCGTTGCGCAGACATGGTCGTTATAGGGATGGGTACGTTGGTACGTACATCGACACATAAATATTCAATACATAATATTACATATACACATAACTTACGTATATAGGTAACTATTGAGTTGGTTTGATGAGAGATTAGCATTATTTTTAGATTGTCTTGATTTTATAGCTATTTTAGCAATAAATTCGTAAAAGCCAATATTATTACATGTTAATTTTTGCATATATTGATATTTATTTTTAAAAAGTACCTACATAATATTATGAATTTATTACAATAAATATATAACGTATATATTTCTAATGCAGCTTTGAGTGAAAAAGTATAATATATGATCTACCTTCAAAAATGTTCATCACTCCTTTCAATTTTCATCAAAAACCTACGTCGTGTACTCAAAGTATTAGAAAAAAACATTTCTAGAATGAATATCATATATCACCTAGTAACTTTTCGGCTTGGCATTGCTGGCAGATCATGTCTTTTCATCAGCGCTTACTTCTTAAACGTGAGAAAAAAATTATTGAACATGTATAATTTTTTTCCACCAGTAACGATATTAAATGCGGAATCAATAATAGTATGTAAAGTCTAGTAGTTAAAAAAATTGTCCTCTTCAAATATTTCAAAAGAAAAATAGATACTTATTATTAATCGAATAGAATAAAAGGTAATAGTAGGTATAACTATTGGATATTTTTTTTTATATTTTCTATTATTAGACTGTTTTTTTTTTGTGTGAATATTTTGTTGTCGTTTGCTCGAATAAACGATCATTGTAATATCTCGACAATTATCGCTATACATATATAAATAGGATCGAAAACGTAAATCGCATAAATAAGATAAACGATTAAATTATAATATGTTATATGGGTAATAATATATTGTGTATTGTATACATATATATTGTAAACGTCGTGGAAATGTTAAACGTCCAAGAACGGAGGTCGCAGGCACTCATCTAATAAGTATATTATAAGTCTTCCGCTGCCGTGCGCCGCCGACGACAGCGCCGTCATTCATTTGTCATTCACCGTCGTCCTGCGTCCGTATATTATCGTAGCTGCGGCGCACCTACAACTCCTGATGCAGAGTGAATCTGACGATCACGGGCCGTCAATCACATTTAGGTACGTGTATACCTACACGGACGTCGTGGCGATGGACGTGATGGCAGATAAATAGCCAATTAAGTAAACATTTGAAAAAAAAAAATCGATACGTACGTAAACGTTGTAATAATAATAATAACAACAATAATACGTAACTATCAATCGACGCGCACGTTTCACTATACGTTGTCCGCGCGCGGTTCTCGTTCTCGAGGCGATCCGCACGACGGGACTACTATTTATATTGTTATTATTATTATTGTAATATATCATTACAATACGACATTATTATATCGTACAGTTATGGCATTATAATATGAGCGAATTGCGATGTGAATTCGATTCCGCAAAACATATATTATATTGTACCGTGCGAGTATCTTATTATATATTATTCAATCCACCACGGAGGTGGCAATATAATAATTTCCGCAATCCAATAACGTCCATTTTAAGTACGAGATTTTGTATTTTAAATGCACGTCGATCTATACGAATATTAGTGTTAACTAATAATTATTATAATAATGACTATCGAAAACACACGATTATACTGCGTCAATGGCGCCATTATTTGATGTTTTCAATGGCGATGCCAAAATTCTAGCTGGCCATTTTTTTTTTTTCATAAACGAGTGATTCTTCTTCGTCATAGTAAATAATAGTAGCAACGTATTGTTTTATAGTGGCGCATGCAACCAGACAACCTTACTGATCTTTGAATTTTGTATTTTTAAGATTGTATAATTCGTGGTTGAATACATTTTATTTATCATATAGTATTACATTTTTTTTATATTGTTGTACATCTGATAACTATAAATCATAAACCTACTAAGTACCTATACTTATTACTAATTAGTATAAGGTCCGTGACTGTAGCTCATATTTTGAGTCATACTTACTTTAATAGGTTACATACCTCATAATAATATGGTTATTCCTCGTAGTCTCACTGAGTCACACACGACAATGCATTTTCAAAATGAGTCAAAATGAAAAATATGTACAGATGTCATGTATATGCTACTTTAAATAGGTAAAAAAAGTGCGCCTATTTCAGTATTTCAACTTTTAGCATATAAAAATATAATGATTTTGAGTGATGAAAATAAAAACTTCAAAGTTACGTTTTTTTATTATGATTTGGATGTGGATTGCAATTATATTTGCCATAATTTATCATATTTGCTTACAACAATAAAATAAACGAATGATATTAACAATTATAATGATTAAACCATATTAAAAATGAAATGAGTTATACGACAGCTGCAGGTTAAGCACAAGAAATTATACGGATTTTTCGTTGTAACCTAATTGTTTCAAACAAAATGAGGTTTACGGTAATCGGTATTTTGATGATCGATTTATGTTTATTATTTTCCAAATCACCTAAATAAGTATAAATGGAATTCGTTTTTTTTCATAAAAAAAGGATTTTAATCCAAATCATGTGTTTACACTGCGCCGCCAATAGTAGGCGGTACACTTATTATTATTATACATTTTTTATTTCACCTATATTTTGCGTCTACTACCCGTTGTTATTAATTCCATTTTAGCGTTAAAGGGAACTAGTTACTGCGTCGGAGAAAAACAAAACTGGTGTCTGGTCTCGATAAGAATATTATTAATAATAGCATAAATAATATGTATTTTTTTCTCTGTGTAGGTATTATTATTAATATTATTATAATGAGGCGAGATATAAATTGCATATTGATGACGGTAACATGTGCATGTGCAATTCGATGTAGGAGCACGGTACAGCAATATAATATAGTATGTATAATATTATAATATTATTAAAAGATAATTTGTGTGCTACGCCGACCTGAGTATTAATTCGTTTTCAAAGTGGGTGTTTCGATCCGCCGAACCGAGTGCGTTCCGGCCACAACGGGTTTACACGACTTTCACGACGACAATCGCTGAAAACGGCGGCGTTCCGGACGATTTGAAACCGTAAATTATATGTGTATAGGTACCTACGACATGGCGACATTCGATTAAAATATCACCGAAGATGTGCGTGTAGAATTTTCGTTCTTTTTTCCCGAGGGGTGGATAGTTGTTGCAATAATTATACAGACATACAGTAGGCACTCGGTGGTCCTACGATGGGATAGGACAGATTTTAGTTACCGCTGTCAGGCCAGATCATAGTGTAAAATTAAGCAATTATAGCCAGGGTGCTTTAAAACGTTTTTTAATCGGGAAATTTGAATTAATATTATACTTTCACAACCATACGTAAACAAATTATATAATCGTCTGTTTTTATTCTCAATTCACCGCCGTATAGTCTGATAAGGACTATTGGCTTTAGGTATCTCCTTGCCACCCGTAATATACACCTAGTCAATTCGTGGGTCACATTTTGCAGGTTTTCTCGGATCTTTGGAAATTAAATCAGTTGATCTACTCCCTAGGGGTCTTTGGTTATTTTTTCCACCATCAGAACTTTATTTATATTATTAACATTAAGGCTCTTATTTTTCCAACGTGTGTGCCTATCCAGCGGTTTATCAGGTACTCGTGATCAACCCTATTGGTGGCAAGGTCGGCAAGGACTGTTATACAATTTTCGCGACAGTTTTTCGTTCGTTTATTGACTTAATTTAATTTGCAATACACATTGTCGATTTTCGTTGTGTTTACGGTGATTTTACTAGCTCTTGGCGAGATCCTCGGACTATATTACACGAGACGATCGGGTCTACGACGACGGTGCCACGCCTAGACGGGGGCCGGAAACGTCGGCGTAACGGGGCCTCGGTCGAAGGGCGGCAAAGTTGCCTCGGGGGGATCCGCAAGTTGTCGAGTCGACGCGGCGGCGGTGGCTTCGTCGATGTGTCCGTCAGATAACGTCGAGCTACGTCTACGCGCGCGCAAGCGGCGAACAATAGAGACGTATCGAATCGTAATTACTATTATTGAATAAATAAACGTCCGACTGTATACGTGCGCGCGCATACGCACACACGAGCACATATAATATAATATATTGAACGTGCCGCCGCTTCTTCCGTCGGGACAATGCTCTTCCGCGCGGCGGCGGTCATACGCCCTATATGCGTACATATATATATATATATATATATATATAAATTGTATAAGACATGTACATACGAATGCTTAGGTATAATACCTACGAGCGCCGATGCTGCTGCAGGCGTCTCCGTCTTGACGTCGTGACACTGACGCGCTGCGGTCGACACCACCGCCGCCGACTCGCCGGCTACACGATGTCCTATTGCCTATTATATATTATTATGCGCGCGCCGATATGCAAATAATAATATATTATACGCGAGCAGTCGTCGCCGTCGTTAGGTTAACGTTGATTTATAATGTGCGCGCATACTGAGTGTTTTTTTATTTATTATTATTATTTTTTTTTTTGTAAGGTCGTACTACGTATATAATACGGGTAGGTATAGGAGGTACCTACGATATTATATATTATATGTACCGTTTAATAAGAACAAAAGCTCGCGACGAAATGACGTTATATTTATGGGTAAACGCGTCTTGCGGCGACTGCGCGTCACGGCCCGTTAGGTTTTCGAGTTATGTATACATATTATAACGATATGCTTTACACACACAGTCATTCGATTTGATCAATGCGTCTATTTCAATAGGTACAGGAAACTCTCATGGTTTTCGTTTTTTTTTTTCTTGAACTCTGATTTATGTTTCAAAATTTGAACATTTTGCTCCTGATTTCAACTCCCAAAGGTTTTTAGTTTTATTTAATACAACGACGAGTATATTTAAAGCTACATATAGCAACGTAGTAAAGAGTAAATTATAAAGCTATATCATACATTAATAATTAACTATATGCATAAATATTAGTATCGAAACTTATGATAAAACCATTTCGCTAGGTATGTGAATTAGTACAACTCAATGTTTGATTCTTAATACTATAGAATAACAAAAACTATCGGTGTATTAAAATAATATTATTGCAGTGTATAGGTACTATCCGAAGAACTACTAATAATGAAATAAATAATAAAATAGAAATTTAATTTATATAAAAATCGAAAGGACTTATAAGTAATAAACGCAAGTTGTAAATAAGTAGGTATACATATATAGGTACACGTGTACTAATGGTACTATAATGTACCTACTATATTATTTCGACTGTTTGATTCTTGGGGAAGCGGTACAATGCGCGTACGGATTAGTTCGACCAACCGAAGAAGATGCTTAGATGCGTAAACATATTATGCAAAATAAATCGATAGGTATTATATAATAATAAAATTAATAATACTGTAATTGTAATGTACTAATATAATATATTAATATATAATACTTAAATTGATAAAGATATTATGTGAAATATTAATTGATTATACCAAGTTGGTATAACCTGTAATAAAAAATGGTGTTAAATAATATGCGATGTGTGAAATTGTTATTCTGCGCCCGTTGACTTTAAACCGATTCATTATGTGTAAAATTATATACCACGTAAAATGGCTGATATTATGCGTGTTTATGAAAAAAACAAGTCATAATTGCAATGAATTTAAGGCAACGGTTACAGTCAGAATTTAGTTTACTTAGGTGTTAAAATGATTTTAAGTGTTCATAAAAATAATCATTGAGTATATTATATATTTTTTGATTTTATAGATATGATGTTGATGTACTTTAATAGTTAATACATAATGTATGTAACTTTATACTAATAAGATGTTTTATGTTTCGAAACAAAAAAACTAAAAATTAGAATTTCTGTCGAAATAATTAACAGTTAGTACCTATTATTATATTATAAATTTAATAAGATCGCTTAGAAAGTTCCTATAGTTTTCATAATTTATAAAGTTTTAATTTAAAAATCACGTTGAGTCATTTAAGTATTCTCAACGGCTATAACAGTATAACTTTTAAAATTATGAGTAAATATTTTATTGTCATTTGTCGATAAGTAGGTATATTGTTGGTAATTGTGTAAATAAACTATATTGCATAGTTCTATATTATTTATTGTTACCTTTTAGCTATAGATCTGAAAAATTAAGATTAAAGCGTTAAAATAAATATAATAATATTACATTAAATACCTACCTATATATATATATATATATAATATATATATATTTAAGGTAAGGATTAAAAAAAAGTTAGTTGCTGTTGTTTTTATTCATTTATGCCCGCAGCATCGCATATGTAAGAACCTGTCATTATTAATTTACATTTAAACGTTTTACAACAATAATTAATGAAAAACAAAACGACGAAAGAAAAATGTATTTATAACAAATCGTTCGAATAATACTTAAACGCACCATACAATAAAACGATATATTATGTTAACGAGAAATCACGATAATTTTTACCAGCTGTTTTATAGAACATCGGTACAATTTCATCAAACGTTTTATAAAAACATATTGTATAACTTGTATTATTTTTGATCATTGCAAATGCACAAATCAAAACACGGTAAGTCCTTTGGTGCGGCGTCTTCGACTTGTCGAGAGGAGGAAAACTGAAGTGCGAGTGCTCGTTGTACCTGTATTGTATGCAGGTATGTATGTGTATGTGTGTGTATGCGTGTGAGCGAGTGTGTGAGAGAGAGAGAGAGAGAGAGTATAAAAGTAAAACTATTTACGTCGAGTCAATTAAAATATTATTATTATATCCTACCATAAGGTGGCCGTGGGGCTATTCTCACGAGAGAACGGATCGTCGTTTGTCGTTGTATTTGTCGACGGTGCAGCGGCGTGGGGCAAGTGTATGAGCTTGAGCGCGATCCTTATAATATTGTCTATACTAATAATATTATGATACATATGTGTGTGTGTGTGTTCTATATTATGTTTATATACGCCTATGTTGTCTATTATATATAAGTATTATACGCTAGAGTACAAATATACGTCGGCGGCCGTATCACGTACTATTATTATTATTATTATTATTATTACCAGTATTAGACACACACTCGCGTATTCGAAAAAAAAAAATTCATAATAACACATATACCTAATATGTACCTAACCTATGATGTGTAATGTTATTATTTTATACGACTTCTATTACGATATTATATACAACGCATATACCGACATCGACGCCGCCCGCGAGTTGATGTGTTTATTAATATCTGTACATAATATAATAATAATATTATTATAATACGTGTATATATAATAATATGAGCACACGCACGCGCTTATATGATATCGAATGGGTGTTATTAAAACCATTAGCGGCCGTGCCCCTCCGCTACTTTCCACCGCACGGACAACCGCCGCCGCCGCCGGTGGTCGCATTCGTGTGTGTATATTATACATATGTATATTACCTTAGCAAGTGTTGCTAGTGTGTGTGTGTGTGTGTGTGTTATATTATAATACACTTCCCCTTTACACACGATAATAATAATAATGATATCCTCTCGGCTCCGACACGTAATTTTTTTCCCCGACTATTGTGACAGCTAATTTCAGTCGGACGATTCGGCTACGGCGCGGCGGCGATATATTACATGCCTCGGCCGCACCGACTAACCGTTCTATATAATATCCGTCAATCTGTATACATAATAATAACACGACACGGCTCGGTCAGTTTGGAGGATAGGTTCCGCCGAATGTAAGCGTGACGACGATCTGTAGAAACAGTATTTTTTTCTCCGCCGAATCCGTTCGGAAAACTATCCACTCCTGGCGGTCTCGTCCGTCGGTTCTCATCGGTCGAATGAAATGTTGAAAATTTTGAGAAAATAATGACCACGCTATATGTTATTTTAAAAACGCGGTTTATTGACTTAAAATATTTGGATTATGTCTGAGGTTTGAACTCTGTACGAAGCTGATTACTCATACTTGTAAACGAATCGTCCGGCGAAGTCGAGTTCCGTTGACACAATTATAATTATTTATCCACCGCATATAAATCGATCTCTATAATAATATGATGACATACCCATGACGCCATCATTTATGTCGCTGGTTACGTTATCGCCAATAAAACGAACGCGGTTCACTGCATTAAAGGTATCTATTTTTTGTCTAATAGGGAGTGAAAATGGGGTTTTGTGTTAAAGTGAGCATTTATCACCGTTGAAGGAATAATATCGTTGACGGCTGCGACAGCACTCATAAGAACCCTCGTCGCAATAACAATAATATAATCGTTATGTAATAATATTGCTCGAATACAAGAAGGCAGGCTCGTCTCCAGTCAATAAGACGCATTTTTAAAAACGTGTGTTTTCATTTTAAAAAGTCCCGTTTCAGACGACGCACAATAACCTAGGTATATAATCGGGGTAATATAATATACTGACGGGGTTCCCGCGATAAATAAGCGACTTATTATATTTTATATATAATATACGGTCAGTGGGTCTTGCAGGGCTGCAGCAGAGGAGCACTCATAATATGCTTCACGTGCGTATATATGTACATTTATACTCATATATATATATATATAATATATATATATTGTATAATATCGATAAACGACAATTTCGTGCATGGTGCGTACAGAACAGATATAATATATCGTTACAACTTACAGATGTATATGCGATGTACGATTATAATCTCGTTTATGAGAAGCGGCGTTCTTTTTTTTTTCCGTGATATTACCCGTACACATAATATTCTTTTGGTACGACATGTATAATAATATTATATTATGGGATCTAAGGGCCATTATATGCTACATGAGACTCTCTTTCTCTGATATACATAATATTATACGTACATAAACGAAGTGGGTACGCACGCGCGCGCTCACACAAACACATCGCGATATAGGTATGTCTGTTTATTATATATACATATACGATGTGTTCGCAGTCCGTATAAATTCGATTTTCAAAAAGAAAAGCCGCTCGAGGGAGTATTAACTATATAATAATAATAATAATAATATATTTGTCCCTTTTTTTCCTTTCCATTTTTTTGTCTCTCTCTATC
>VUJU01000552.1:18587-73837 GCA_009835225.1 Aphis craccivora
GGGGCAGGTCACGTCGTGACCATAGCCGCGTCGGCGCGGCGTACAAAGGGATACACGCTCGCCTACCTAAACCGGCTAAACCCGGTGCATATTATGATGATGGACACAAACGGTCTCGCGTTTACGAATTTCTGTGAAACAAGCTGGCAATAACAATAATCGTTTAATATTATGCCGAACTGTTGTCCGAAAAAGAATAATGTCGCAAGCAGTGTGCGCCTACTCGCGCAGGCGGTAAACGCATCGTCAAAAACGATGGTTATTGTTGTTGCGCCGCGCGTTATCGTTAACCCGAAAATATTATAATCAGTATAAATAGTCCCATAAACGCGATCGGCGTTCGCGACGCCAGTCGATTAAAAGACGATCGTCGCCAAACCTACATAAAAAAAAAAAAAAAAAAGGTGAAGAGACACTCGGCAAACGCGCTGTTGTTATATTACATTATACCTACGTATTACAAAACGTATAGGTATATGGTTATTAAGAACCGAGGGGTCGCTGATTGTGATGGAATTGTTTACAATAATGATAATTGCCTGTATTAAATATTGTTTTTTTCCAGAATAACGTCTAGTTTACCCTAACCAAGAGATAATAAATAAATAGCATAGGTATTGGTTAGCGTCATACTTGGACCATATATTATCGCATCATCTCTCAGCTACGGTCGTTTTACAGGCTTCGGTATTACAAAGAGTTAAGATTCACGTGGGTATAATTCGAAAACTCTTCTCAGAAAGTTTAATGTTTGTTTATAATATAGGCGATCTCTCTTTATATTATTTTATTCTATTTAGTCTTAAAAGAAAAAAAAGGTAGGTAACTATGTATATATGTGTACCAAACGATGTGCAATTCATTCTGAACGATCTGACGATTTATACATACCGTCTATTATTTAAATATAATTTACTCAAATGTTTTGTATTATTTTTAAAGTTTCAATAATAAATAGATAGTAGCTTTGCTGCATAAAGCAATTATATACAGTAGAGTAGGTACTATTACTAATTACTAATAACGAATAATGCATAATATCCTCTATTTATATGGCTATTTTGTAATACATTTATAATAAAATCATCGCCACATATATTATTATATCACCTATTATATTATACATTATATTATTGTCATTAACCTGAGTTAATTACAATAATCGTAGATCCATAATATAAATAATGAATAAGAAGCTAAAAATTACTAATTAGCTAGGCTAAATATTTTGAAAATAAAACCGTGTTAAGAATATTTTAATATACCTACACATTTTACGATTTTAATTATATTGCTATATTTTCTAGAAATTAAAAAAAAAGGGAAATGTATTAATAAAAAAAAATGAGACAATTTATTGAATAAGAATAGATACATAAACTTTTAGCTAAATCCAATTATAATAATATATATCATATTCTATTCATAGTAAAATTTTCGATGACTCTTTGTTAACTACTTATGTATAGACATTTGACATTTTCGAGTTTTTTATTTTATAAATATAAAAAAAAAATATTCACTTGGTAAAAATAGTTGAAAGTATATTACAAGATTCATAATGTACATTATTATCGATTAAAAATGTTAAAAATATTAAAGTACATCTTTCTTTTTATAAGTATCTGAAGTTCAAAGTTTGTCAAAATTTGTAAAAATCACGAACATTTACAACTACCTTTATATACTGAAACAAAATATCCTATAAATAATCTATAGACATTTTTTATAGTTACTTTAAACTAAAATTTGTATGAACAAATTTGATATTTCAATAACAAGAATAACGGTTTTTGTCAAATAGAGGTCATTGGTATTTGATACTTTAGAAACAGTTTAAAAGTTTATTACTAAATTTCATACACGTATAATAAAATTTTCTTAGACATTTTTTTCTACATACATTATAATATAAACCACCGTATTACATTTAGTAAAATAAATTTTTAACAGTATAAATATATTAAATAACATAGAAGTATAAACTTAGATATACCTACTGACGCTGGCAGATATGTCATTGCCTAGATTCTAGAATTGTTTTTCATAAAATTACAATTATTTATCATTGAATTCAAAATTAACATTTATCAGTTTCTTACTTCTCAGTTACTCCTATTACTTTCCTATCTTTTTTATTGACATTTTTATAGAAAGATTTTAATTTTAAAAATCTATATAAAAACTTAATATAAAATATTTAGAAAGTTATACTATGTATAGAATATTATGATTATGGTTTTGCGTAAAAATTCATGTTTTTCTCTTTCTGTCTTGTGGGAATCATACATATTTTATTTTTCAACTCTTCAAGCTACACTGTTTAAATCGTATATATTTGATTTATTATATTTTTTAAAAACCATATCGAGTACGATATTTCTCGTTTCTTCGCGCATACAATCGTCATTTTTGAAGATACGCATAGGTGCTAATGAAACGAGTTCACAAGAGTTAATTATAATATTGCCATTAAATAAAAAAAAAAAAAAAACACTTATGCGACAACTCGGAGACTTTCCGGTCTATTCGGAAGTACCTACTCATGAATGAGCGGACATTCGTCTGTCTGTACGCGCGTATATGCTTGTACTGGCCGTACCTACTATACTTTACAGCTTATATACTTTATCGTATTACACACTTAAAACGCGGTTAATGACAAAAACGACGATTCAATTACGTTGCTCGTGTCTCGGAGACGCGTATTATTGTGTAGTGTCGTACCTGGCCTATCCATATACATATCGTACAGTATGTACATTACCTATATAATAATATCTACCCGAAGGATTCATATATTATAATGCGTGTTATGATATTATCCTGCGCATTTGAGACGCTATAATAGTATTATATAATAACATAATATCGTCGAGTACCATCATCATCGTCGTTGGCGGCAGCATAAAAATCTATTGAATCCGATTACAAAATAATAATAATAATAATAATAATAATCAATAGCCACTTCTTCGTCTAAAACAATTACCTACCTATACGCGCGCGCTGGCGTGCGACTACGGTAGGGTTACCTATATTATACACCTATAATATAACATTGCGGCGGCGAACCGTAATGTCTTAATTTGTTTTCCTCCGCTCTCGTGTTGTTATTATTATATTACCTATATTATTATTTCCTCCGGTCCCACACATTGCCACACACGCACACACTCTCGCGTTTACCATCAGAGAAGCTGACCGTTGCCGCGCGAGCCAACCAATCGCGGTGTTCAAAATGTCACGATGAAAAGACCGAAATTTGCCATTTCATGATTTATGTGCGTGTCATGTATTGTGTGAAGGCGCTCGCAAACACACGTTATTATTATTATTGCTATTGCTATTATTAATGTTATTACACGACGACGATATAATATAATACCTATAGAAAGACGGTTCCACGACCACTAATTGAGACACCATACACCCAACATCTGTAAGCTATCATTCCACATTGTTGCGAATACGTATAATAGGTATTAACCTACCTTTTTTATACATATTATATACCGATCCAATGGAAATATCTATAAATATATACTCGTAATGTAATAATAATATTTCCCAATATTTCTTTTATATATATATATATATATATTAATGTAATAATTTCTTGTATCACATATTATTATTATTATTATTATACACGCGGACGTCGGTGTGTATTTTGTGTAAATGTTAAAATAAGAATTACCGCAATTTTTCATTCTAGCGGAACGCGTATATAACGTCGACCGGGGTATCACATCTTGTGAGGTCTTTATAATAACAGGTTGGTCGACACAGGAACCAGCATGAGGCGTTGTGGGACGCCCTAAGGCCCACTATTTGGTACCTCCCCTTGACACCTTGGCTAATTCTCTATCATTACCAACACGAAACCGGCAACTGGTCATAGCCTTGTGTGTGTGTGTGTGTGTGTATCATGACCAGCCGACGTTTTATACTTTCTGGATCGAACACACGAAATAAAATTAACACATACGCCGCCGACGATGGCGATCAAGCTGCATCGGAGCAGCATCGAAGACGATCTGTATACAGGATGTGTGTGTGGTGTCTTACACGTGTGCATCGTCGTTTGCCCTGGCACGTGTAAGTCGTTGCGAGATAGGGTTCAGATCATTATCTGGAGAAAAATACTGTGTCGCACGTCCTGCTATTTGGGAAGCGATTTCAAACGACATTGGTACGCTTTCTGTAACGTCGTAACGTTTTTCGAATGTCTGTCGTCTTAATATTCGATATTGTAGATGAAGTGAGAGTTCAGAAGGATATTGACCGCAATCGCACTTATCAACTGTTATGACATCTATATGGTTTAGGACGTATATAACAGTTGATTAGCTTTCAACACTAACATCAAAAATAATACAAATAAAATTTTATTGCTCAATTTTTATCACACATTGACTTGAACATCAGTTTTATTTAATAGACGACACATATAAGCATTATCAGACACCCTATACAAGTTTACAAGTGGAATGTACAGCGATATAGCTACACGAAATCGTTAAATAACTGTCATAATAACCACACGCACAATAACGAATATAAAATATGTTTGTTATGTATTATTATATGAGGTAGATCTGTTTTTTCTAAATTTTTTTTATTATTATTATTATTATTATAATTATTTTCTACTTTAAGTCTAATACAGGTCATGCGTGTATTGTGAATGCGTGTTTCAATGGTGAAATCATCGTATTATAATAGTATTGATTGATTCAAATGATTAAAATAAAATAAAATCGACCAAAAATGTACCTTTTAATTTAGTGCTCGTGAAAAAAATTTCATCAGTTGTATTTTTGATTAATAAATTATTTAATAATTTATGGTTTTTGTGTTTAAAAAAAACCTTGTTGATAATATAATCTTTATTATACAAAATATACTTCATATTTTATAATGTTTATTTAAGTGGTCGATTTAGTCGGTATCTTTATTTTTATTCCAAGTAATTTCAAAGTAAACCTTATATATAAGTAATATAATAGGTATAGTTTAAACTCTATGTTATGTATAGTAAATACTACCTGATTGGAAATTATAAAAATGTGTTAAAATCTAAAAAAATATCTACCCCTCGCCGAGAAACCCATATTTTTAAAAAGTAGGTCGCAAATAACTTATTTCATTATGTGCAGCTGTCTTAATTTTATTTTTTTACATAAATTAAAAAATAATATAAATGATTTCCCTTGTGATTTATTTAAACTAAGCTTTAAGATCTTTAAATTTACAATATACATATACATTAAATAATAATACAATTAAAAAAAAAAAAAAAATGATATGTTCCTACCGCTGTTTGCTAACTGCATTCATTTATTAACTAATTATAAGATATAATAACATAGTAATATAGTTAAATTTAATTAATATACAAAGCTGTTTAGAATACATAATTATAATTAATATTTACATTTGCATTTTAATTACATACTTTATGGAGTCAGCACATAAATAATTAATAGACTGGTACTTTTAAAATATGTTTCTGCGCTTTTCAGTGCTTTATTTACTGAAAGTCACAAACATATAGGTCAACCCAAGTCATATTATGCTAAACTCGTAATTTATTAGGTATACTTAACTTTAAAATGGGTCAGGTAATACAATTACATTATCGAAGTGTAAAATAATAAAATAAGACAATTATATTTGATTTTAACCTTAATGCCAATATGACGTCTATGGTATTTAGCATTTTATGTATTCTGTTTTTATTTTAAGTATCACTCTTTTAATAACACGCAATATGTCTCTACGTATAAAATAAATCGTAGGTACTTCAAATTTTAATTAACAACAGTAATAAACCTCAGACATTTATAACTTTATATCAAGTTTATCAAACACTTGTATAATCGTGAAATTATTTTTATTAGTTTTTATTTATTCCAATAACTGTCTCTGTGTAATATTTCGTCACTCGTTAAATATTAATCTCTTATTGTAGATTGAAACCAAGTTATAACGAGGCTATCGGTCATTGGTCATTGGCTATACAGTACTAGTATCGGGTGCATATTTATTTGGTAAAATTAACTATTAGTTTTGATAATTATTTTATAATTAATTATTATGAAACGTCGTTTTTTCTCTAGAATATAAGAAGTGGGTTTTCTGACATTTAATAAAAGTTGTAATTGATGAGTATTAGCTGATTAACGAATAACGCGCCAAAATTGTATAATTTAAAAAAATAGTTTCCTTGCATCTAAATTTTGCGTACTCTAAAAATTTGCCTATTGCACTTTAATGTTCAGTTGTGTTCTAAAATATGAAATGGAGATTGGATTAAAAATGCATTGAACGATGTCATAATTCCACCTCGTCGAGAAATTCTAGTAAAATGTACTATAATAAAATTATAGTTCTACTATTGAACAATTGTTTATAAAAAAAACTGAGTATACATTACCCATATCGTGTGAAAATTTATGAAATAATAATAATAATAAAAAAAAAATACTCGCGAAAATACTAATTAAAGTCAAGTGGATTCGGAAACGATTCAAATATAAGTATACCTATTAGGTACACATAAATAACACCGTTACGGCGTTTTGTGATTTTCTTCCGGTGTCTATTATGTTATACGGCAAACACCGCACTTATTATAAGTGTTGTCGCCATATGTTGTCGTGGTTCACGTATTATACTAGTTTTCTCGAGATTGTATACAATACGACTTGTATTACGTATAATATACGAACGACGCGCGTGCCGTTCCATTTGTCGTCGTCGTCCTGCACATTTTGTAGTAAAACTCGGGCAACTAATAATTATTGTTGTGTCCTCTATCCACGGCAGTGACTATCCCTCTCTGTCTTTCACTTCGGTCTTTATCCTCCCCCTCGACGACTCTCTCTCTCACACATACACACACTCACTAACTTCGTCTCTTTCTCCGCGTCAGCCGTTTTCACGCTGCCTATATATAGCATATATAATATATAATGCACATTTTCTCCTTCTGTGTGCACTGCTGCCACACGTATGCACTACATACTCATCGCGCACACACATATTATATACGTAGTAGGTACGTACTATATTTATATCTGTAATGGCGTTTCCGTGTAAAAGCTAACGAATGGGGCCATTATTACAGCGGATAGGTATAATATCGTGTTGTCGGTGCAGCAGCCGCTGGAGAAATGCGACGCTATTTCGGACCGAATCGCGCGTGATCCGGAGGTATAGTGCGCGCGTCATGGGGTGTAAACGCCTTTTCCCCGCACTGCAAGTGTGCGGTGGGTTTTAATAATATTGTTTTCTTTTTTATATCATTGTTTATTATTATTTATTTATACATCCACAAACGCACTACTCACACACATAGATACAGTCGCTCACGCATGCGATAGTACGTATATAAATATTAGTAAAATATAATAATGATTTCCGAACCAGTTTCTCTAATAACCGTGCGATTTTTTTTTTTTTTAGTCTTCCGTCTGTCTAGGTAACCATGCCGAAAACTCGATTTATTTTTGACATGTTCGAGGTCGAAACACGGTTCGTGATAGTATACATTATGCAGTTAGTCGGTATATATATTATACCTAGTTTTTTTCAACACATTTTAAACCACGTCTTCGTACAATGCATTCCTGAACTACATAACTTTATAATATAAAGGGCTTTAATGTTTTTTTTTTTTTTTGTTCATTTCGTTTTTATAACTAATTAACTGGGTTTTTTTCGCCGACTTTTAGTTTGCACTATCATAATAGTATATTCGGCTTATAATAATATTAGACATACACATATATATATATTATTCATTAAGCTACACACAGTATATTCAACTTTTCAAATCAGTAATGTAGAATAAATGTTATGTTTTTGTTTTTAAGTGCCTATAATAAATATATATTTAATCTATAATTTAATTTCAATATTATTTGAAATTATAAATGTTAAGTTCATAACATAAATTGTATGTCATGTAAACTTTACAAAATACATTTATAATATTATAAGTGTATTAAAAATGTTTTCAAACATTTATTGAAATACAAACTCAATGTCTAAATTCAAACATGTTTTATGTTCATACATAAAAAAAAAACTTTCAATATAATATGTAAGTTCATATGCACTATTTGTGTTTTTACTTAACTGAAATTATTTGTATTTTAGTTTTACAATAAAATACCACGAGAATAATTATTTATGTTGAATATATATGTTGAAGTCAAATGGTTAGGAATATTTTAATTAAACAAGTTATTTAAATAATTTTAGAGACGACACGAAAATGATACACTATTTTTGAAGAATTTATCTACTCGTTTGATTTTTAAACTCAACCTTTAATTAGGTATACATACTACTTATGGTAAACAAATAATATATTTTTAAATATTTAATTTACAAACCGTAATTTTATTTTAACATAATATTACAGGTACCTATAGTAAATAATAGTATAGTTAAAATTTATACACCAATAACTACAAGGGCAAGGGCTACACGACTTGGTGAAAAAACAATATGATATACATATCTATGATGTTATATTATACTGTTTACTGTTATTATGTAATTCAATTAATCAAAAATTTAAACAATATTTTAAAACATACTGAGATTATACAGTTATTTAAATAATTTTAGAGAAATTTTGAAAATGATAAATTATTTCTGTGGAATTATATCAACTTACAGTGAGAAAAAACTAATTAGAATTTATATTAATGGAATCGGGTTGGTCTTTTGTATACCTACTGAGTAGTGATGTGTTTTATTATTATGTATTGTTACGGTTACGGAGGTCCTTAATAAACTATCGTTATAGGTACCAACTGGGAAGAATATTAATTAATATTGTAATATTAAAAAAATAATGACTAAAATAGCTATTAAACATAATTACGTACCTATGTGATATTATTATTTTGACAGTATAGGATAGAAAACGTTTTGATAGATACATGTTCCATTATAATATAGTGCATATGATATAAATATTACATGCATGCGCAATGATAGATTTAAGGGGGGGCAGAAGGAGCTAGCCCCTCTCCATGGCCTATTAGCCTAACACCTATAGGTTAATAAACTAAACTCTAATATTCTAATTGTTATGGCATACAACTTATGACTCATTAAATTGTATTAGCGAATTTAATGGTTTTTTTTTTATTATTATTATGTATCAGAATCATGTTCGTTTTTATACGTACCTAATTAATAACTACTTATGTATAATGTATACGTGTGTGAAGTCTTTTGTTTTTTGCGTTTATGCCGATTATACGTCAACCATGGAAAGTGTATTGAGTCGTCTAGTCTTCTTGTCTTATCAGTCATCACAAATAACATCAAAGTGACATTATTGATTGGTAACCCGTGTAACTTACAAATATAAGCGTTTTTTTTTTATATACCTATATTTAATATTGTGTATAATATCCTCATCCTTTTTCTACAAAAAAAAAATTTATATTTTCCACTGCACAATTTATGAAGAATCTAAAAATGTATTGGCTCGGAGTGGATAAGCTAGTACACTACTTTTTAGAAAACAAAAACCCGGTTAATCGCTCTGATGTAGAATATTGGTTCACAATACTTCACCACTATGTATCTAGGTCACTAACCATTGTAATATATGTGTTAATTTCGAATTAAATGATAAATAATTGTATATGAAAAAAAAAATGACTGACTTTGGGAAACACAACCTAAACTTTTTTATAATATTTTTTTGAATTATGAAATAACAGTTAATATCGTTATTTTTCATATAAATATCATATTTTTTAATCATTTAAAGTTAAAATGTTGATGAAAAGGAATAAAAAAAAATTTAATAGAAAATAATAATTATTATATTATATTCTGATAATCTTTGTACTGTATGGTGTAAAAGACGATCGTCAAACATTATACCACCAACGCATTTGGATTCACTAGGTTCTCGCAGGTGAATTTTATATATTCAATTTTTTTCACAATAACATGTAGGCACCTTTATATTATGATATAACCATTAATAATAATCATTGTGATACACTAAACTTATTATTGTATAGTATTTCATTGATTCGCGATTACGCAGCTATTTTTCCCCCGTTAAGTTTCAAACCATGTCGGTTCGCGTATTATGCATTCTATAATATTATATTACAAATAACATGCATCTCATACTTAATAAAGTATGTAAAACTGTGTTTCCAATTTTGTTATACTAGTCATTTTATAAATTACATTTTACCTTATCTGTGCTTAGCACGATGAAACCACAAACGACGACAAAAACACATATTATATTTAGTTAATAGTACACAATACATGTTTTAAAAAACTATATTACAACAAAAGGGTGTATATTTAAGATGGCTCATCGTGGGAGTTTCCATTGATAATTTGTTTCTTCAAAATGTCTTTAAATTCATATGATTTATAAAAAAAAAATTACACAAGTACACCAAAAATTTTCAAATTATTATGATTTATAGCTACTACGTCATTTTTATACTACATACATCTAAAGTAGTTAATGATTTAATTAAAAATAAACATTTGATTTTCGTATGAATTTTAAATCTAAAATTGTCTTGAAAATAATATTAGTTTAAGATGAGTTTTTTTTAAGTTGAATCAAAAATGTTGGATTGTATGTTCGATTAGATTTTATATAACTGTGTACGATTTTAAGCTTTTGTGGAAATCGGATAGTTCTATCATATACTATTGTAAATGTGATGAGAAAACGGCATACAACAATAATTAATTAATATCAAATAAATACATTCAATTTTTGATTTGAAAGTTTGAAAGGGTAGTAGTATTAAGAAATATACATAGGATTAACTCATTCTGTTCAGTAATTCATTGGCGCAACAATAGCACATTAAAATGTATGATTAGAAACAATATTGTAAAAAAATATATTTTGGAACATGAATTCGGGAAAAGATTTTACAAGAATATGAAAATCCATAAATTAGTTCATAAAACGATTATATTCTAAATATAAATTTTTTAGTTTAACTCAATATGATTTTTTATTTTTGTTTCATTTACTATCCTTCTACCAATTGTAGTGTGATAATAGTTTTTATTTATAAATAGCTCATCCGCGAGCCACCGTACTAAGTTAGGATATAAATATAGCTAGAACAAGTCCTGCCAAATTGTTTTATTTACACTTATTATACCATACTATATAGTAAGGCCTAGCTCGTGTAGTGAGCGAAAGGATAGTACTCCTTATTTTTTTCTACAAAAAAATATTACGTTCTTCACACTTGTTTTATATATTGTTCAAAATGGGGTTTATAGAGGGTATAAACTGTAAAGTCAAATAAAAATTTTAACAAAAAAATCGAATATTTATTCATATGGATGTAATATTACGCGGGATTATGCACATTTTAAATAATTCGTATGGATATCTAAAATATATTAAACATTTGTATTTTCATACACGTAGGGACAGACATATAACCGCACTGTAATGTGATATTCTGGATATTATATTGACATTTTTAAATAGATAGGTACACTTAACGACCATATTTTCAAATACTTGAGATTTTTATATCACTTATGGGTAATCCTATGGCGATGAAAACTGTTATGTATACCTATTTAGTTCGAAAATTCGAAGATTTAGTTGAAGTACTTATAGAGAGTAATCATGGTCGTGACTATGTCCTGCGGTCGCCAAAACTCCGCGCACTGTTAATAGTTACGAAATAGGTTAGATAAGAACTGCTCCCGGGCTATAGCCATTCGTCGGATATTGACAAGCATAACAGTTTACGGGAAAAGGGGAAGGGGTTGCTTTTGAAAAACAAAAAACGGAAGTTTGTACGGCCCTTTAGCGGTAAAAAACAACTTCAAGTATTGAAAAAACACGGTGCGTTCAAGTGCTGTGTTTAAAAAATCGGGAAATTAGATAATACATTGAATAACTCCATTATTGACGAAAAATAGGGGGTGGGCGTCCTTGGTGAATCGCTCGGTATATAATATGTAGGTATTATTATACATACAAATACCGCGGCGCATACCTACACACCGCGGATCGATGAATGCAGACGGGTATATATGGGTATGTCAGCTAATAAAGAATACACGCGTACATATGTATACGCACAAGTAACGCATATGTACATCTATATACCTATACTACAATAATAATAATATGTATACTACTTACACGTACAACTATACTTATATGTGTATCGCTAATTTCGACACAATAACAATGGACAAAGAGCGTCGAGGAGGCGGAATGGGTGGTGTCGGAGTGAAAGGTATAATATTGGTAATGGGCGTGCGGGGTGGAGCGGCAGCGGCATCGGCGGCGGCGGAGGCTGCGGCTGCGGCGAGCGAGCGAGAGAGAGAGAGAGAGAGAGAGACATGGAAAGAGGAAAAAAAAAGTGTGGACTAATGTTGGACAAAACGCCTTGCCTGCGGGGAAACCACACAAGATGATGTTCAGCAGGAGTCTGTGTTAACACCTGTTTTTAACAGTAGGAAACCATGTAGATCTAGATTTCTTTTCTGTGCGCGGCCGTCGCTGTACATAATGTGTTTATCCGTCGTTTATCGTCACCTCTTTTATTTTTTCTTTCTTCTTCTTCTTCTCATTTTTTTTCTCCCGCACCGCGCATTACACGGTCGTCCCCCGAGCACAATGCGACACGGTCGCCGTTCGTCCGGCTCGTTCGGGCCAAAGGACCGATGGTCGTCGTCATTCGCGGTAAAGGCGAGCGCGGTGCGCCACCGCGAAGGGGTCGTCGACGGTGGCCCGGGCCGTCGGCGAGGGTGGCGTGGGCGTTTTCGGCCGGACGACGGATGGGGGTGGTCGAGGGTTGCCGTGGCGAAAAGGAAACACGCGTATTACACGTTATTATCATCGCCGTATATAGTCGTCATCATCATAATCATCGTCATCGTCATCGTCATCGTCGTCGTCGTCGTCGTCGTCGTCATCGGTGGGTTCTTGACAAATATGTTTTCAATTCGGACGATATAATAAACCACAATTTGTATCCGATATACATATTGTTATATTATAACACCCACCTACCGTTTTTCTACTCGAGACAATCACTTATCTGGTGCAGCTGTGTAGAAGGTATGTGGCGGTACGCACCTACCTGTGCGGACGTGTTGTGAGACGGCGTGCAGGGTGGCCGCCGTATTTTTCTGTTTTCTGTGCCGGCTACACGCGGTGGCGGTGTCCCGCGTGACCACATCAAAAGTTCCGAAACTCTTAATAATATCGTCATACGACACAACTATATAATATGTCCGTGTACAACATATTAAATAAATAACATGCACAAAACACGGGATTAATTCAATTAAGTAAATCATATAGGTAAGGGTAACGCCAGCTATATTGACGTACTCGCATTGTTGAATTATTTCTATATAAACCGATAGAATGTAAACCGTATTTGCATTTCGCGTACAAGGACGATTCGATTGACGTGATCCCGTCTACATTTTTTCCTTTAATAATTGATTTATTAAAATTCTGATTTTTAGAACTATTAAGTAGAGGTGAGTACTGTGCTCTGAAAATACCATAATATTTTCAATCATTTTAAATTTTATATAGGTATACTATTTACGGAGCATTGGTGTTTCATGTGGTTATATCTAGTATTTTTTTTTTACCTTTTTTTACTGCACATTATTAAGAAAAATATACATGTTTTTTTTTTTTAATTTTATCCTCTATTATTCTAAGTACAGAAAATTTTAAATTGGTAGTTCAAAAACTATACTCATTTGAAATTCGATTTAGATGAGAAATAATTTTGCGAAAAACTCTTATGATAAAAAATGTATATGAAAAAAGTACAATTCTATTCCGAAAAATAGAAGTTGGTATCGCCACTCTTTCGATGGTAGATTAAGCACTTAAAAATATGATCTTTAAGAGTACTTAAAAATTCAATTTTTTAATAAATTCATTATCAAAAGAAAATTATGGATCAGTATCCTTGATGAATCATTTTGTATATTGTTTTAAAATAATTACTTTTCATTTCTATTTATCTGCAAGTAAATGTGAATTTATGATTTACCATTTGGCATTTTGTAAGCGAAACGATTATTAATGGTATTCATTCATCTCGCATCTAAAAATACGAAGTTACCCACTGAGTGGTATGTTTCTTAATATAATTCATTTTTAGGGGCGTCATTTAGAGAAGGAAGGTAGTTTTTGTCTGTTTTTTTTTTTATTGTGTATAATTCGTTCTCATCCTTGCAAAATATTTTCGTCAGTATTTTTAAATTGTTGTTAATAAAATAAAAACGATAATTGTATATACGTCAAATAACACTTCTAGTAAATTGTTTCTATGATACCTGCGTATTAAAATCTCAAATCCCAATTATAAAAGATGAACAACATAATATCACACTCTAGTAGTCTAGTGTTAGGCTGAATTTTGAAGTATTTTATTTTCGTTACTGTGTAGTTTTGATACGCCTGAAATATTTCTAACTGCTACCACACAAGCGCGAAATCGAGACACCTATCATTACAAGCGATCTTATTATAGTATTTTATTACTTTTATTTTATTAATACGTAAAAACAATTCGATTAATATTACTTACTTTAAATAAAGTATTGCAAACATTTTCAAAATAATAATAGTTAAAAAATGTCCACACAATTTGAGTGATTGCATTTATTTTCTTTACGTTTTATAGTTAAGTATACGTGATGATTTTATCAATAGTTTTTAATCATTTATTATAAAGTATTGTAAAAAAAAGGTTAATTGTTATTTGTTAGAAGGTATAAAGTAAATAATATGCAAATGTACTTATTACAATAGATTTACCTTTATTAAAGTTATAATTTCATATGACCTATTGACTATGGTTGAGCGGAAAATGATGTGTCTATTTATTACATCTATTTAAGACACGATTTTTAAACAGTTAGTAAATTATATACAATTATTATTATATAATAAATTCGAAGTACAATAATTACCAGCCTTACGAGCAAATTAAATTTTAAAATCAATCGGAAATGTGTCTATATACGAGTATATATATTATATTTTTATTTTACTCACGTTTACCGCATATATGGTTGGACAGTAGGCCGATTTATTTTAATCTAATTTTATCAATATAGACAAACAAAAAATGATACTATGCAAAGTTTAATGTTATCTGGTTTAAATAATATTAAATTATCATTATTATGGGTAAATATAATTTTTGTAGGCATTTATATAAAATCGTGGTTTTTTTCCTAGTACCTATGTACATTTTATACTCATCAAATTAAAATTTATTGAGTTACAATATTATTATTAAATTCTCTGAGGTAATGTTAAAAATATCTATTCAAACCATGAGCCATAGTGCGGTTTAAATTTGATTGTTCTGTGTTTAAAAACAATAATCGGCGAATACCGAATAATAGTTATGCCATATTATAATGTATAAGATTATATAGCGTTTGTACACATTTTTACTCTGCAGAACTTTATCGTTTATTCGTAATGTCAAGACCTTGATTTAGATATTACAAGTTTTTGAAATAGGTTTTGTAATTTTAACTACTGTCATTATATATATTATACGCTTTACGCCATTTTTTAGTCGTTCGAGTGCTCATATACCACCGTGTAAGGTTGACCGTCTTCGGTTTTGTTTTTCATTTAAATAAATCGAAAAATAACAATAAAAATACACCCACGCACAATATATTATTATTATACACACCTACTTATTGGCTATTGTGCGAACGATAGTTAATACGCTTAATATATGACTGTAAAAACGGGATGTGAATATTCTTTGCCGCGCCATTGCTCCGCGTGTATAGCATATAATAATATGTATCATTGATATCTTATAATACAGTGGACACCCTTTTATTTCGACTGGTTATTTTTTCGTCCCGGGTGTCGGAAAAACTCGAAAACTCACGCCCCAAACCCATTGCAGCCGCGCGTTCCAAAAACACAATTTATGGCCCCGGCGGCGGCGGCTGCGGCGGCACGACCAAAAGCCACTGGGAATCGGCCCAGAAATTTTTTCACACCATCCATAATTATGAGGCAATGGGTATTTTGGGTGGTCCTAAAAAGAAAGAAGAAAAAAATCCACCTGTAGTATATATATCGATTTTAGAGTTGATTGGAGTCAAACCGTCAGACCGTAATCGTGACCCCGGCGCACACACATCGCATGGTAATTGTTGGTTGAGGTTCCTTTTTTTCCTTTCTTTCTGGTACACGCTCACACCATAATAATAATATTATACCCATATGTGTGTGTATATATATATATATTAGTTTTTTACCCAATTTTATTTATGTATTTATTAACACCACCGCAACAACGTGTGGCGTTCACCGGAATCAAGCTCGGTCTCTTTATAATATATAACGTATATACTATAATACACGAGTATATTAGGTGTATGTATTATATTATTATACTCTTTTTTTTTTTCTTTCCATTCTTACGTACATGATATATTCCCTCTCCCGTAATATACTCGTCACATATTATCATCCCTCTTTTATGTATATTATATATAATATATAACATTATTATATTATATTACTATACGCACGTATATATATATATATATATATATATATGACCACGTTTAAGAATAAGAAAGAAGTGCCGTTCACGGACCCTTTCAAGTTTACTGCGCGCGGGACCGTTTACGACCTGTACGCCGCGCGCGCCGACGGGGTACATTTTTCCCATTTAAAAAAATGTAAAATAGAAAAATCAACCGTGCAACTATATTATACATATTGTATACACCTTTATAATATATATATATATATATTATAATAATATGCGTGTGCGGAGAGAAACGTTTATAATAATATAATATATAGTACCTGCTACGTCGGCGGCGTCGATGGAGATGGAACACATAACAACAAAAAAGAAACGAAAAAAAGGCGTTAATATACGCGCCGGCGTTCTTTTTACACCTTTCTCGGTTTCTCGGTGTGCAGACACATATATAAGTGTCCGTATCCGTGTGTATGTGTGTGTGTTTTATAATTCTATTAACGTGTATGTTTTTTGTGCAGGCGTGAAAAGGAAGCCTCTTCGCCGCCGCCGCCGCCGCCACTCGCGGTATACTTGCGGCAGCGTATTATAATATATATATAATAGCGGTCGGCTCGTGCGTTCATCTCTCCATTCACAAGAGACGATCGACAACCGCGGTGACGACTACGACGACGACCACCACCACCACCACCACCACCACCGCGGTATATAACCATTAAGACCATCAATGTGACCCGCTGAAAAGACCGAATGGACCGCCGTCGTGATGTTATACAAGACGCGTCATTCATCCGTTTTCACCGACAAATAGGTAATAATAATAATATAATCTTCACACACGGACGACGATAAGAAATGGCGCTAAAACGCGTCGGTATTTCGGGAAAAACGCATTATGTACGATATTATTATTATTATTATTATATACGCATGTGCGTGTGTGGGTTTTTGTTGTTGCCGCCTAACAATGGCACTTTGTACGTAGTCGTGTTATTCGTCAAACATAAAAAAAGAAACATCTTCATTCAAGAAAAAATGTACCCATATAATATATGTATATCATATTATATCCCTATATACAGATATATAGCGCGCTGTACGCATTGTAAATGGGCATTATAATAATATAATGTATACAACTTACTTATTATACATATTATATGTGTTTGTGGATAACGCCGTTCACCGTTTCGATAGGTAGGTTTTTTTTTTTTATCACTTAGACACAAAAAATATTTGTTATAATAATATTCTATTCTATTACAGCCACACATGACGCGCGTCATATTTTTTTATTACTGAGGTATTATCGCACAAATGTTTACAGATTTACGTTTTTGGGGTAGTATGAAGACCCTCTGTGATGCGGAAAGCTACGCGTAGGTTTCTTTTTTAGAGCACCGTTATTTTTTTTTTTTTTTTGTAATTCACATTTGATTTGGCAAAAGTCTCTTTTGTATGAATACATGATATAATATAGATCGGTACAACATCTGTGGCGATGGTGGTATTATATAGTGGCGAAACGTTTCCCATCATATAATCATTCTATCTTTCCCTAATCGACTATTTATTAATATAATATTATTATTGGCATTTAACCTTAATTCGCCATCGCATTGATACGCAGCGATTGAAAACCGGTATTATATCGAACTTCTTCTATGGATACATAAAATATTTTGTAAAAGCATTTTGAATTTTACAGTATTCCTGTGCATGACAAATTATACGTATACGTACAATAACGACTTGTGTGTATTATTTTAAAAACGATTAAGATTACATAACTGATGGTTATGAGTTACAACGAAAACGAAATCTCATTAAAACAAAATAACTATTACGAAACTATGCATAGGATTAGTAAAAAAAACAATAAATGGTAGTGAGACGTACATAGAAATAAAAATAGAAATTATAAAATATTTTTTTAATATTTTTACAGAGTACATCGAGGAGATGGTAAATTTTTTTTCATTTTTAAACAATATGACCCGACAAAATGCTAATATTTATCAGTTGGATCAGTTTTGGGCTTTATTTATTCTTTTAGAATCAAAGTGGATTTAATAATCTTCAAGATTTTTTTTTGAGGATATATTTTAAGAGGTAGCCGAAAGGTAATACCACAAATAGTTTATTTTATTGATCACCCCACATACGAGTTATTAATGTTTTTATATTATTTTAAAAAATTAAAAATATACTTCAAATGTAAAACTATAATATTTAACGCTTTAGGCATTTTAAATTGATTTTTCCTTCTCATTTCCTGTTAATAAAAAATAATATAATATAATACTGAACAATAAAATATACCTGTATAATTATTTATTGTTATGATAATACAATTTCTAACAATATATATCTAAATTTATTATACTTATATCCATACGCTTTATTCAAAAATTTTACTTTAATGAATGATTTTCGATTTTTAAATTTTAATCATATAAAAATAGGCACCTATTGGCTATTAGAGTTAAAACACAAGAAGTATGATCCAATTACAGGGAAACAATATTTATCTTAAAATTTAAAATTATTTTATTTTAATCAGATATTTGTTACAATTTAGATAACAGCTAAATAGCTAAGAGATAGATTTATTAATATATATTATATCTTTTTTTGTGAAAGACATAAAAAAATATTATTATAAGAATAAATTGAATATTTTTTGATACTCTTAATTATGATATGCAAACATAACTAATTAGTAATTAGTTATAATAATTATAGTTTAAATATAATATTGATAATGTTTGATTTCAGGTAATTGAAAAACTATCCATTTAATTAAACTCCAGTAACCATTGTAGTCCAATTTTTATTGAAAACATGTTCGTACAGTTTTATTGTTCATGGATGATATTTTTTATCAATAAATAAATATGGAAACAACATTACAACATAAAAATACTAAAACCTTTTAGTTATTAAAAAATAAGCTATTTATTTTTGAATATAAACTACACATATCATATTATTATAAACAGAAATTTTAAGAACTAAGAGTAATGCATTATTATTTTGATTGAAATGATTATGCTTTCAAGCGACTACAAAAAAAACTCGAAGAGTCTGATGAAAAAAAAAATGTATTTTATTTAGGTAAAAAAGTTTGTTTCAATGATAACATAATCATATCGATATGACGACTAGACATTGATACCTACATAACCCGTGGTTTACATACTACTACATTTTGAATGTTATAAAATAATATACAAGACTAGTACACATATTATTATGTATGTATCTACTAACACAACTATACGAGGTTTACCGATAATTGAATTATGTGCAATTCAATTATAAATACATAGTCCAATCGATTATATAATCTTTATAATTGAAATCCGTTAAATAATACCGTAGACTATAATATTATGTCGTATCAGAGTATATTAATTCTATTTATGATTAATACTCAATCGCAACACTACGATTTTGGACTAGCTATTTGATACTTTTGTTCATTTAGGTTTCACTTATAGTTATACAAAACAATTATAAACATTATACTATTTATGTAAAAATCAAGTGTATTATTTTGTTTAAGTATATAACTATTATACTATATAGCTTTAATAATTTACAAGAAATCAACACATCTTTTTCATCAGTTAAATTAAAAATATAATGAATAATGAATAAAATATATTGTAAAATGATTGGTTGTCTCTTATGTGAATATATTTTGATAAAGAATGATTATTTCAATTAATAACATTCTTTTTATTCAAAAAAAAAAAAAAATTAACTTTTCATAAACATTTGTCCTACAAATTCAGTACATCATATCACGTTAACTTAACATTTTATAATGTCTAATAAATTTAATTTGATGTGAAACCACTTTACTACGTAGTAGAATACACAAGTAAAATTGTATAGATAGATATTTAACAAATAGTTTTTTTTTTTTTTGTTAGTAAGCATTTAAAGTTTTGATGGATGAAGAATACTTCCTCAATAAGTGAAGTATACATTTAATATTTATGCATTTTTAAAAGTACCTTTCCTTTACTACTTCACTTAAATTTAACAGCTCATTTACTAGAAATCATTCAATTAATATTTGATATTCATAAATAAATATTTTTGTTTAAGCATTATTTTGCTATAGCAGGTTTTAACTTTAGAATGTAAACTACCGTTCAATAATAAGAAAAATAGTATTTATTTTATACACAAGGATAAAAAAAATTAGGTCAATATCATATATAATGGTAAAAATAATAAAATAAATACTTATCCAAATATTTATCTTTCAAATGATATTACCTATAATTGTTTTAATCAAATATAATATACCATAATAGTCACTCATCTTCTCATTAAGAAATGTTTTATTCATTTTGTTTTATTAAAATACATATACAATACGAGACTTTATAGCTTATATATATATTACATTATTACTCGTTACTCATTAGTTTTATGCTGCTCTCTTTACGTTGTTATATTACACACGAGTGGCTAAGTGCGTTGGTCAAATACTAAGTCAATAATCAAACTATTAAACTCAAGTAAGTTACTCTTCTTTATTTTATAGTATTTATTGATCTCTTATGATGAACTATGAACTATGAAGTAGTTATGTTAATAGTATTCCTGAAGACTGGTTGTTATAGTTTTTTGATGTTTTACAACATTGGTTGTTTTTATATCGATCTCAACAAGCTGTTAATCATCTGTTCATATTTTATAACTGTTTGGTGTAATCGTTAAGATTAGAATATTTTGAATAATATATTATTCGATTATACCCTAGTTTTAGTACCTATTATGCTAAGTAATCACTATAATAAATATAATTTGTATATAATTAAATAATAAGTTGGCATATGTAGTTCGAAATAAACATGTGCAAAAAGCGAAGACTATTCCAAATCATTTTAAACGTTATGATGCAGCAGTACTTGAGTACATGGTACCAAAAAATTAATAACCTCTTGATTTGTATACATTAATTGTTTACGACAAAATATCTCATACTAACATAAAACTCAAGCTAAATGATCTACGAACACATAAATTGCCTAATAATATTTATTAGTATTATGGATTGGTAAAATAATAATAATAAAAAAAAATATAAGTGGAAGATTTTACGAGACTTTTTTATTTTATAATATATTAATTTATAATAGTTTTGATATTAAACCATACTTATTCGAATTATATATGAGATGATTTCAGCCAGAAACAAATAACAATATACGATTTATGACTCAAATTATTAATCAGCTCGTAAATATGATCTTATTTTGTTGAATCATAAAATATATCGATGTCAAGTTGTAAGCAATTATATTAATTTAATGTATTTATTTCACTATAACACGCAAATATTTATTTAAAATTCATGAGACTTTCGAGATCTTCTCAAGTGTTGTTTATTTTAAAATGCTCAATTTGCTTAACAACATTTTTATTAAAAACAAAATAATATTATCCAAGTTACATGATCAAACTTCGAGGAGTTCTAAATAATTTATGATTGTGCATTGAATTCTGTAACATTATTATATACTAATATAATATCAAAACAATAATTGTGATTTATTCATTACATAACTAATACGTTCATTTTTACATTTTTAATAGCATAATAATAATTTAGGATTAAAATATGCATACATTAAAACACGTTAATTAATATCTAATTATTATAAAAATTCTGAAATTATTTTAATGCAAAATAATAAGTACGGTATTAGTTGTAAGTGTAAAATAATATTATTATTGATTACTACAAATTTTTTAACATCGTATTTATTCTAAATAGAAGATATGTCTATAATAATGTATATAATAACTCATTGAAACTCACATTACAACAATTATATTTTTCATTGACTTGAATTTACCCTTGAACTCCAGATTACATAGAGTCATTTGCTACCTTTATTGTATTCACTTTTAAAAATGACATTGATGATTATATTTATTTATTTATTTATAACTGCACAGCCCAAAACCCCACCAATCAGAAAAAAAAATCAGGAGAAAAACAAATTTAAGCAATATAATATACCTAAGTGAACAATATAACTTAATACCTAAAAAATCATGTCATATTGCATACAAATTTGCAATGAAGTGAGACATTTTATGTCTCACATAAAATGAGCCATGATCTATCACAGACTAATCGTTACACTTTTCGATTCTGTGTGCCAAGGCAGATAATTTCCCGTTACCAGGGGTAATCAGGTAACCAGGGTAATCGTAACATAACATAACACTTTAAGATTCTGTGTGCCAAAGCACACAATTTTCTGTAACGCTTTTTCGGTAACGCGATTTCTTTTACGCTAATTTTGTGACGCTTTTCAAATCTATATGCCAAAGAAAAGACATACAATGTCAAAAGTATGGGCAAGTCGGTACCCCTCTGATGTTACTCTGATTTGGTGTTGAGTGGGTTATACTATTATGGATGTGTTATGTGATATATCATTGAATACTAAAACATTATCTGAGCAGAGATGGTTTCTCAGCCTAAGTTTATTTTGTAATATTATGTTTTTTTTTTTTATATAACTCACTCTTACAGCTATTTACTTTACTTTATAGCGTACTACGGTACCTAGGTTAACGTAGTTTTTAATTATTATAATAATATATATTTATATTATATCAATTTATATGTTTTAAATTTAATTTTATAGTATAAACAGATATTGTATTAAAATAAATTAAAATGTCAGTGCGTACAGTAAAATTCATGAAAATAATATAATATTATAGGTGAAAGTTACGTAAAAACCTTATAAAAAAAAAACCAAAATCGTTATTTATGGTTTCTAAGTGATTCCGTCCACATTTTAAGTTAAAAAATCTATAAGAAAAAAATGCATTTATATTATTTTTTTTAGATTTTATGGTTTCTGTATAAACTATTTATGAGTTATAGCTTGTAAGGAATCATATATACATTTTTAAAACAGATATATAAAAAAAAGTTTTTATAATTTTCAACTAGAAAAAAGTGCAATTTTTTTTTTGCTATTTTGATGAATTCTATCAAAATGTTATCTTGAAATGCATATTCAAATTGCAACCATATATTTTTAGAATTTTTATACAAATATAATACTTATATCATATGGTATATTTTTCATATCTAAAAATAGACAAAATATTTTAAATTTGATTCACTATTTTAAGTTATTTCTTTTCAAACAACACAAAAACAAAATAACCAAATATTGTCAAAAGTTCGATTTGTGTAAAAAATTTCGTTTTTACTTAAATGTCTTTTTTGTTTTTTTTCTAATTATATATATATATATATATAAAAACATTGAGAATTTTTATTTTGACTTATTCAAAGTATAAACTAATCAAATACAATTAGTTATCGAAATTCACATTTCGTTTTTGAATATCGAAGCATTTTATCGTGTACTCATACACAAATAAACATATCGATCGCTAAGCTCAGAATCTAAAATAAAAGACTGAAGCCTTCATTCACTAGTCACATATAAAACGAGTAAATGGAATGTGAAATCAGTAGTTTAAAAAGATTTTGAGAGCTTTATACTAAGTATTCTCAATATTTAGAATAAACATAATATTATGATGGTGTAATTTGTATGGATTATTTTTTTAACTAATTACACTTGTTTTGTGTATTTTCTAAACTACTATAATATATTAAAATATTTTCAGAGCACCTACGATAATCAATAATTTGTTTTATTATTTGATTATATTACTCCCAGTTTTGAGCGATAAACATTTTAGTTATGTGGCAGTATAGTAGTAGCATTTTAATAATACCGGTTTGGTGACTATGGTAGGTACTTGCCATTGATAAAACATTGTAATATTGTCACAATTACGTAATTAATGTATAATACTGATAGTGAAATTCATGAATTTATGTCACAACTCAATGCATTCTACCCGCGGATATAGAGGCCAGACACAATCAGTGCCATGTTCATGTATAAGTATAATTAGGTACCTATTATGGTATTGGAGTTTTCTCTGTGCAGACTATTTAACATTGAACATGTGACGCGATTATCAAATAGCGTTAAATTATAATATTTTATCCACAGTTAAAAACTTAAAAATCATTTAAAGGACATTTTTTTGTTTAACTTGTTTTGAAGACATATATTTTGTCGGACTCGAATACGCGTAATGATAATTTAACTACAACAAAAAAATCCTAAAATAATCATAACCGAAATGATTTGAAAGCAGCCACGGTCAAAATAAAAATGTTTCTTCTCTTATATTGTATATAAAAACCAATCATTGGCATTGGACAATACCTATATTATAACATCGCGATAATATACTCGAAGAGTACTTAAACTTAAATGGTTTAATCATTCACTTTTTCATAATAAATGTACTTAAACTTCATAGATCAATAAACTCAAATAATGTAAATTTCAGACAATGTAGGAAACTCGGGAGTGTATCGCATTTCTGGAAAATTTTAATAACTATTTTCATAAAAGATATATAATATGTTTTGTATTTTAAATTTATATGCAATGATAAGTTACATGTTTAATGTCATACTAATAATTATTGTATTATAGTCATGTTAAAATATTATCCCATACACAAATATCAAATGCTTAATTATTCCGAATAAAGGTCGCAGAAGAAATGTGTGGAATGATCCGTGTATTGCGAATGGTAGATCACTATGGATGTTATCAGTACTATATGACGTGTTGATCGCAAGACAATGATTAAGAGAGCTAAGATAATAATCATTCCCGGCGATGTTATGTGCAACCAAAAATTCCTGTATATTAAAAACGATCAGTAAAATTCAATACTGTTACCATCTATTGAAATATCTACGTGTGATATTGTGATAAGTAAACTGTGTAAACAGTGATAAACATATCCTGACCGTCTACTCGTAAATCATGAAAAATACAATATGCCAAGTGCACTCATCGACTTATATTATATTATATATTATGCTCGACCGTATAAGCAAACAATTAATAATTACCGTGGGTATAAATATAAGAAAATAATAATTGAATTCGCGTTATCAGCATTGTCGGACTCGCGATTTCGTATAATACCACAATAGTATAAAAAGACGACGATGGTAAAAACTAAAAACAAAACACAATAATATGTCGTAGATATCGTAGTCTGTAGGATACCGATACCGGACGTCTTTAGCTGCAAAAGTTATGATATTTATTTACCAATTGTGTTCGGAAAACGCGAACACGGTTCACCAACGCGACTATTCGTTTAAACATATATATATATATATAATATTCTACAAAATTAATAGGACATCGACAACAATCATGAATGCGTCGTCCTTTATATATATGAGGTATATACCTACCTATACTCGCTATAAGATATATACGACGACGGTCGCCTATAAATATATTACAATGTACATATGTTGGCAAATCGCGAGAGAGGACTTACGATTATATAATATACAATCAAGTGTTAATACATTTGCTCTTGTGTGCGTGCGTTTTTGTTTTGTTTTATTATTTTTATTATTTTACTTTTATTTTTATTTTTTTTTTATGCACACTGCAGTGCGCACATTATGTTGTATTGACATGGCGTACATTATATGCATAACGTACGCGTATACATTATTTAATTTAATTGATCCGATGTACGGGCACGTCAATTATTTAGTCCTCGGTCCGGTTTCGAACAATCACGGGCAGCGGTAGCTCGATAGACGCGGATATACGGCCGAGCGTCAGCACAAGAGAATATGCGGACGTCACAGAAAACACATATTATATACATTCATATATAGTAAACATTAAACTCGGGCATTACAGGCGGATGTATTATATTATATAGCTGGTGACCGCGTGTGCAGCGGGCACATATTATATCGAACGCGGCAGCAGCTCCTGTTCTAGAATATAATACGCTTAATAATATAGTACGCTTCTGTTCGTGTTTTATTTTTTCTTTGTCACACCGCGTGCTTCCGAGTCGTTCTCCGTCCACGGTCGACTTTGTTTTTTGCTCAAGTGCTTGTTTTGTTCGGTTGTTTGGACCGCACTTCGAATCCAATCGGTTTTCTCAAAAAGGTTCGCGGTAAGCTCGTCGAAGAGCACGGGATATCGTACCTCGGTCGTCTCGTCCGAACGACGAGATAGATGCACCGCGGCGACAAAAACAAAATGTATGAAGTACCTACGCACACGCCGTGCACCGTAAGGCTGTGCGTACAACGACGTAGTATGGTAACCGCCTAGGTTTGCGGTAACCGTCGGCCGAGCGATTTATAACACGCGTGTACGGTATTATCCGCTCAAAAATAATATTCGTGTTCGGACACACTATATATATATAGGTAGATGCAGAGTGTTAACACGGAATTTGAGAGCGCCCCCAGCTCGGAGTCATATATTATAATGTATACATAGATTGTATTACCCACTCCGCACTCGGAAGGCGCGTCGTAGTAATGATGATGATCCGCGTAATTGATATTGGAAATGTTCGAGAAACGTCGAATCATCCGGTCGCGCTTATTATGTAAGTGATGGGGTGGTCCACGGCCGTAGTATGGTTTAATAAAATAAATAATTATTTTCGACGACTGCAGTGTAATATGAAAAACGGCGTTTTCCGTAGAAAATATATGCGCAATAATGATCTTAGTCCGTAATGTTTACAGTAAGACTATGATTTGTGTTCATAATAATATAATGTGCGAAACATATAAAATTATAATTGTCCGTTTTGTTGAGAATCCCATATGCAATACGTATCTGATATAAATAAAATAAAACACTATTAAAAAAAATATCGAAACCATCGCAAATGTCTCGGCAGGCTTATGATTATATGACGTGTCCATTACATAGTATAGAAGTCTGAGATACATTTAACATCATTAGAATAAAATGTTTGTTAATCGCTGTATCTCAATTATATTATATACCTAGTTCTACACTACCTTCTCTTTTTTTTTCACAATATTTCCAAATAAAATTTTTAAAAGATCACTTTCGCACATGTTTTTACCATAAATGGGTTAAGGTCTTCTGGTGCATAAAATTAATTCGAAAAAATTATTAATTTTTAAGTTAAGCGTATTTTATTTTTTTCTTAATGAATATTCATATAACTAAACAACTTTACGCTGCAAATAGTTCGAATAGCTCAATGTTTAAAGACATTAAATATAATCGAACAAAGCTGATTTGCTTTTGATCGACTGAACTTAAGCTAGTCAGAGTAATGAGTAGATCTGACAGCCTTGAATTGTACCTTACACTGCCCACGAGAAGACAGAAGATAAATATACAATATAAAATGCCTTTTATCTGTGGTGATCTGATCTAACAGCAGTTTTATACGTGTCTTTGTCTGGCGAACGTATCAAGAACGAGACCAACGACTATATATCATATATGCATATATACATTAAACGACATGCGAGTATAATACGACGTTATACTCTTTATACGAATATTCAGAATGGCTAAATAAAACCATTCAATCTCTTGTCGGTCATTGTGAAGCACGCTTGCAATTTTGTAAACAACTTGCCAGATAGGCCAATAAAATTATTTCGATATGCGTCGAATCATCCAAATAGCTCAATCGATCTTTCCGTAAAATGAAAAACAAGTTTATAAGAACTATCATAATATTCATATCGGTGTACCTACTCACTAGGTTGACGAACACAAAAAATGGATAGGTAGGTACAATTTTTGTCCACTGTTGTACTATATTGTAATGGATATGCGATTTTTATACTTAATATGTTAAATGTATAGACAACCTTTTTGCTTGAAGTGTATATACCTATGTGAAATAACTTATTAACATATTGCGTAAGTATAACATTTTTTTTTTTTTGAGATTATTATTGGCGTTGTTGATAAAATATTCAAAACATCGGTAATTAATTTATTACATACCATTTAATGATATAGTATATTATTATTTAATAATTATTTATTGGAGAATTTTTAAACAACAAATTTAAATAGATTAGATAATGAAATACTTTGTGTAAACCACTGTATATTGTAATATTAATTCCTAACCAAATGTGTTCAAGTCGATAATAACTACTTTATAATATATATATATATATATATATATATATATAAAAATTCTGCTTTAAAAAATCAATTTAAATAATAAAAAAATTAGTAGTTACAAATAATGTATCAAACAAAAAAAAAAAATTAAATAAGTTCATACATATAGTAACAATAAATTCTAAAAAAAAAATAATTTTTTGTCTAAAAAGTTCAAAAGTGCATAGCATAAATATTATTGTTTTATTTATTATATTATATTTTGTAGTATTTGTTTTTTTCTATTACCTATACAGTATACGTGCACCATCTTCGTAGAGTAATTTAACTGGCTCTGCCGTTAATTAATCTGTTAATAATTTTAAAAAATCTCTTAAATTAAGTCCTATATTTTTTCTAATATTTATAACTATAATAGTAAAATATGAAAATAATGTGAAACTACTAAATTTAAGATTATGTAAGTTATTAATGGTTTTAAGCATCTATCAATGTTGAGGACACTGTACTGGTAGGCGTATTACTGCTTTTGTATTCTTATCATCGTCCGGAATTCCATTTTTGGTGCTACAAACAAATATTGGCGTTCATTCACTACATAATATTATTGTAACGATTTAGTTATAGGTAAAAACCCTTATTTTATCGCGAATTCACTAAAACTATCGATGAATATTGACAAACATATTAGAGGAGGGGGGGCAAAAATTAAATATTTTGTAAATATAAATGCAACTTTAAAATAAAACAAAATTTCATTTTAATACGCGAACACGGTAAACCATCGTTTTTCTTATTCTCCTTTGTCAGACCCCGATTCCTAGTACTGTATGAGGTAAATTTAAATTTTTGTTCTTTTTAACGATACAGGGGGAGCGATTTCAACCGATTGAAAATGTCTGTCGAACGCAATCCGGGTCAGTCGTACGCGGTACGAAACCGCCGCGAGCTACAACTCACGGGGTACAAGGATGAGGTGGGGCGGAACTTAATAATATAATATTATAATATTGTATAATATAGTCGCAAATGTGGAGACGGAAAGTCAATATTAGAATAAAGTCGTACGATTAATCTCAAACTTTTTGTTTGAGCTGCAGAGACAATAACGCGTATGAAATCTCTGAAATTAAACCTAGCGGGTCCCGATGGGAGTGTATATAATATGATATTTATTATACGAATATAATATATGTTTCGGCGGTATACAGAGATTTGCAGACGTCGTGGGGAGGCCGCGTGTTTGGCGTTTGCGTATTGGTCGGAGCCGTTTTATGATGCGGTCAAACGAGATATACAAAGTAAATTATATTCGACGGTCGTAAACGGTGTCGGCGGGAGAGACGCCTGACTGCATAATGTTTGAATATCGAGGGATGATAGTACGCGCGTGTCTTCGTATAAAACGGGCTGAACGAGAGCTGTAGTGCTCAGACGATAATTATTGTTGTCCGGACGACGTTATTTACGCAACGGGTCGTCGTATTAAATGTTTTCGAAAAACATAGACAATCGCATCACCGTCACTATATTATAATATTTAAATACCTACCACTTAAATAGGTATTATTATCTACGTACAATCGCTGTAATGACAACGGCGAGCGTATTGCGGCCGTTTAACGAAACGTATCGGCGATTGTCCGTCTCGCGAATATATAAAACTATTTCATTCAAATATGTTTCGATTGTACGGGGAAAATCGTTCTTTGTGCGCGCCTACTGTTTATATTATAAAATATACATAGGCGCGCGCGTGTATATTGCATTTAGTATATTATATACTATACATGTGTTCGGGTTTCCGAGGTATGCCGGGCATGCACATGTCATACACAAGTCTACCTCAGTATCGTCTCAACGCAGAGAATTCGCAGACCTATCGTTATTATTGTGCTCGTAATATTGATAATAGAACATTCTACTGTATTGGCATAATATATATTACTATGTTATAAAATATATTACATCCGGTGTGTAATAATAGCCGTTATAAGATTGCAATAACATTTAATGGTATATTAAGTTTTATCGCGACAAACGAAAGAAACGTTTAAAAGAGTATTTTGTTCAATATAGACACTGCTTATGATATTATAATAGATACAACATTATTGCATGAGATACCTAGTCAATTTCTTAACTCTAGGTGTGATACATTTGTTTCGAAAATGATGTACTAACGTTCAAGTTTACAATGCATTTTTAAATGTTCGAAAAATGTTATAGTTGTAGAATAATTCGTAGTCACCCCCAAACTATCTTTTAACAACAATTTGTTGAAATTAATTGTTTTAAGAAATCTAAGATATGTAGTTAACGCCTATTAAAGTATAAGAGCTATAATTTCTAAGATTTTAGAAATGGCGTGCCATTAGGAGTGTCATATAGAGTAAGTAACTTTTTGACATATTTAATAAGACATGTCTAAGGTGAAAAAAATATGTAACGGTGTTTGATATATTATATAATATATCTAACGCGTAGTATATTGTGAGGTGAAAACTAACGAAATGACAAGTTCCTAAATAGACTTTCGAAAATTCCATGTTAAACATTTACAAACAAAAAATTATATTTCGTATTTTTCCTATCGTAATCTATTACTTCCATATATTATTATATAATAATATAAATAAATAAACCCCAAGATAAATACATAAAATCAACAGTAATATGTCTTATGGTTTGCCGTATCCAATATATTTCTTAAAGTGGGAACAACCAATGTTTTTTTTTCGAAAGACAATGACCCTTTTTTTTCTAAAAATTACCAAGTATATGACTTTTTTGAATATTTTGATGTGTAAATATCGACATTTGAACGAGTTGAGAAGTTCTTGAGTTATTTAATTTTATGTACCTACTAATTATAATATAAGTATACGATTGTGGGTTTGGTAGATATTGGGTTAGTGATGATATAATATTACCTGTAAAAATTATGAGTTTGAAGAGTACTAGTTTCGATATTCAATCTATTTTAAATTTATAATGTAAAACTATTTTTAAGGAGTATTTTCCTTAGTACTTGAATACCTACTTATCACTATATAAAAATAAAATAACGTAAGATATTATTATGTTCAATAAATATACTTAAAAACACTGAAAATTAAAATTTGAATAAGTTAGGTCAGCGGTTCTCAAACTTTTTTTTTCGCAGAGCCCTTGAGATGCTATAAAAAATTTACGGAGCCCCAAAAATTTGAAATACCAATTTTACAACTCATAACAAAATACGAGTATGTATCAATAAATTACTAATATACAAACGTTATACAATATAAATGTAACTTGTAACAATTTAACGAATAATAATATATGTACTTAATTCATATGTGTTCGAGGAGCCCCTAGATTAGTTTCGCGGAGCCCCAGGGCTCCGCGAAGCACAGTTTGAGAACCGCTGAGTTAGGTAGTTGTTAAAGAAAAAAAATTGATGTGAATATATTTCGTGAGTCAACTTACATAATATTCTTACATATGTATAGTTTTGATAATATTATTGAATATTTTTTGTGTCATGTTTTTTTCGGTATTTTCTAAAACGCCTCATTGTTAACGTTAAAATATAATAATATATTGTGTGGTTCACATATAGCCATAATATATAGGCAATATACGAGTATAATATAATATATAATACCTGTTTTGAAATAAGGGATTATTCAGAAATAATCTTGTCCTTCAGAAATATACTAGTACATAATATTCATATATACAGTGTAGAATTAGTATACACATATTGTACATGAACTACGAAGTATATAATATATACGTATATAATATTATGTACACTGTATATTTTACAAAACGATTTATTATATAATATTATGTTTAGGTAACGGAAAAACGGTCAAGTATCATAAACCCATTGATCATAATAAAAAGAATCACAATGTCATCGTGTCATAAACTATTATGAGTATTATACAGGCGTTATATTATTAGTTGTAGTAGTTGTACCTATGTAAAATAAGTCTATGCGTACCTAACAGGATTTAAGAACAATATTTTTCCTTGAAATAAATTGAAAAATGCCTAGTGCATACTAGTTATAGGTAGTGTCATAGTACTGATACAATACAGTTCACATTATTATTTTCCGAGAAGAACCCAAAAGTAAACAAACGAAGGATACCTGAACACGATAAAGATATCATTCATATTATTATAATACCATAATAGGTACACATAGAGTCATAATATTATACGTACGCGTATTCTAGTGTCTGGTTAAAATCATAATATAAACGGTTTTAAAATTAAAACTATACCGTGTAGTATAGTAAAATTTTCTGAAGTGAACTTTTTTTTTTTTTTTTATATTGTGTAACACTAATGTACTCAATAAAGTTAAAGGTCATATTAGATTATACTCATATTACATTGTCTCATTATCCGTTTAATCATAGATACAATTATTATACGAAGACTTTTAATTTCATTATTTTATTATCAGACGTACCCAAACCTACTTTTATCGAATCGATATAAAAAGCTATATACCAAATAAATTAAAGTTTCAAATATTTTATACCCAAACAAAAATCACAGCATTTAAAACAATCGGTAACATTTTAATATTCATCATCTCTATTACGATTCCTATGATACCTTAGTGATAAACAATAACCATAACCGAACTTTTCGTAAAACATAAATGATATATTATTATAATCCATTTTTTTGATTATATTTCAATCTAGTAGCTAACACAACCTACAATAATAAAAATCGCTTATGTTTTTTGTTTTTATTTGTGGAACCCGAAAATGAAATTTTTTTATTTGTTTCTGAATTTTATTTCTTTTTTGTTCATGGTTGAATAGTTATGAATTGTAATTCAAAACGCTTTACGAAAAGAGAGTTTATCGCACTTGTATCATAATATTATAATTTTAAGTACTGTTAGATTGGATTTATCGCATACAGTTTTAGGATCCTAAGTGACAACTTTCTGAATTGAACCTGTAATTGAGATCCCAAAATATAACGGCATAACTGTGAGTTATTAAATATATACCTGTGCAGTGTAGAAAAGATTTTATATTTAATTAAAGTTGGTATACACGTATTCGGAAGACATCACAGAACAATGGAACTAATGCGAAACAATAAAATATCATGGAAATCATCAATCAATTTATGCAGGAATAAACACACTTATTGTAAAAATCAAAAAGCACAACATTTTATTGACACAACATCGTTGCACCTACTTATACTATGTGTCATTAAATACAAAAACGCAAAATAACTCAATATACGTCTTGTCCGTTTTCGTGCCGTGTGTCTGAGTAAAAGTCGTCGGTACTTACTATGTTTCGTAGTGAGCGTGGAATGGATTTTGTTTTATTTCTTTTGTTGACACATAACTCGGTCGAGAGGAGATGGAGAAAAATCAAAAATCTGGTTGTGGTAGGCGCGGACGAGTGTGGTATAAGTGGACAAGAAGGTTAGCCGTTGTCTCGTAGACATGTGAAATAGCATGCCAAACAAAATGAAAGCCAAAGACCGCCTAAGTCAACTACTAGTCATTCTGTGTTTGCCTAAAAGATCAGTCTGGATTCAACGACAACTGCAGTACGAAGAAAAAGAAAACAACCGCAGTAGGATAATGTTACTCGTGTTGGATCTACACTGTTGACAAATACCTTTCCAATATACTCCTACAAAGACAATAAGCTCACCGAATTGTTTTTGTTTCATCCGCGCGTAAAACGCGTGTACAAAAATAATTATAGAATGCCGCTGAATGGAGTTGATATATTTCATTCGTTTTCAAAATAATAATATGATATTTTCTATAAGTATGTATACCATTTGGAATTAAATCATAAAAACTGGCACTGATAATTTATTGTTTTGCAAATAAAAAAAAGGTTCTACTTACTTACTATTTTTTTTTTAAACTTGGTTTTTGGACAAATAAAACTGATTTCAGCTAGTTAATCAATAATATCTTATATTTAATAATTCAAACGATCAACTAAAAACTATTTAGTAAATTCGAACATAAATAAATACAAATTCAGATTGTTTAAGATTCGTTGAATTTGCTTAAAACAACAATACATTTTAAATGTTAAAAAAAATAAAATAAGTAAGTGCACTATTTTTTAACAGCTAACCATTTTTAAGTAAAAAAATTCAAATAGTAACTGTTGCTGTATTTTAAGGTAATATTTAAATTGTATTGGAACATAATATATAATATGAAGAAATAATATTTTCTGCGGACTTATAATTGTTTCGTGCGCAGTTATTTTCTAATAAATATGATAAAAAAAAAAAAAATAATAAGATAATTTATTGAATATTTTTTAATTACTAGCTTTAAATCACTTCGTTTCGTATTTACCCACTGTATGTATATATATTACACTAATGTGGGGGCACTACAACTCGGTAGTATACTATTACGTTTTTCTCGGAGTTCTAATTTGTCTGTACAATTATTATTCTATCGCTGTAAATAATAAATTATTAATTCTACGAGCGACCATAGTCATTATTATAATATAGTACTGATAATAATGCCCGTGACATGTCTATATTACAATATCATCACAATACAATAATATTAGGTACTGCCATTTACTGGGCGCATGGAACTTCTGACTCGTGCATTATTGTGGTTGTCAGCACACACTGCGAGACGAAACTTAAAAATAAATACCGATAACTTTGCAAAGTAACGGATAGCACCATAGCTATACCAAGATACCCGTACGCTGCAAACGCACACGGTCTTACAGTTTAGCTATGTCATTATACGTAACTTACATATAGATAAAAAAAAAATCATAGAAATGAGAAATAAAAACACTGCGTGGTGCGGTTATTCAACGTACGCAGTATCTACCAATATTATTATTATTATATATACCTATAATCGAATTATGTCAACGTCGGCGGAAACATTCGTACGGTTTCCACGTATAATCCCTGTTTTTAAACCGTATAGCCGTGACCGGCGAACGCCGGGACGATTCAGTCGGGCACCAGACGACGGCACGTTCAATACGTCGAACTTTATTGCACCGCCAAAATACAAAATAATATTATAGAACACAACACCTAAAGTCGTAACAGTAGTCCGCCTGCTGCCGAACACGGAACACACCGGGTCAGCTCCGAATGCGGTGCGGTCGTCTAGTGGAGTTTATGTGCACGTTTTACGATAATATCACCATAATATAATATAGATATATAATTCGTCGGAATTTCGGTAGTTGTCACATAGCCTGCCGCAGTCGTCTTCATCGGTTTTCCTTCGAATTTCCGTCTGACATCCGAACGGTGGACGTCGTCCGTGCCTGGCCAACGCGACTTGTTTGTTAAACGCAGCACACACTATCCTTATTGTCGTACGAGTGACCGACAGACGAAACGAACTGACCCCACAACTGAGAACCTATTACCGAAGATCCACGCAGACGCGCTCGCGCCATGGGACTCAGCTCCGACAGACTGGACGTGAATAACTTGCCGGAAGCCGGAAACCGTTTTGAGCTCGGCAAAGTTCTCGGATCGGGCATATTCAGTACCGTTTACGCGGCAGTCGACACTGAATCGGGTTAGTTTTTTTTTTTTAATTTCAATTTTTTGGTTGTTATTTTTCTTAACTAAAAAAGAAAATGAGCGATGAATAGCCCTGTTCGAATTCGGGGACGGCGAACTCATATCCGTGTATAACGTACCTAATGAATTTATCCTATGCCGTCGGTAGAAAGTCGTTTTATATTCCATTAATTATTTTTTCCCGCGACGAATCCTTATTATCTTCATTCTTCATATCTTCATTGTAATTTTGAACTACCTTTCGTATTGATTTCGTTAATTTCCGTGAACGTACCGATATAATTTCATGTTCACCCGTTGAAAGTCAAATATTTTTCTTTCCGATTATAACTATTGTAATATACAAATATACAGTAATTAATCAATAAGTCGATGTGACGTGGGTAACGGGTTCGCCATCCCTGCGCACTAACCGTGTCGCTCTTCCATGTCAAGTGGTTGAGGGGTTTTGTTTTGGGTAGTTAAGTATATAAATTCCGTGACAACCTAAGGGTGAAACGGCGGCTCAGAGTGTTGAATTCAACGTAGCGGCCCATTTTGAGCCCCGCGAGCCATTAACTATTGTAACTCAACAAACACACACACTCACATAAAATTAACTCGAATAAAATATCGTTAACATTATATTATAGCTAGCCGTCAATTAATGTCGAAATATTTATCTTTCACGCTGTTTCGCTCGAAGCATTAGCATTGTACATAAAAAAAAAAAAATGTAATTGATATAATTTAATAAAATATTTAATATTATTACGTTAATTGTATAACGTATAAATGTATAATACACTTTCTCTAAACTATACTTTTATATTTATTAGTCCTTGAAAGTCGAATTGCAATTATTGGGCTTTGGAATGGTTTTAACGTTCGACTTTTCAAAAATAGCTTTAGAATATAACAGAAATAGAAAATTAGAAAGCAACTGATATAAATAATTGAAAAAAAAAAGAAAATACTAAATGAACATATGAATATAACGAATATTATAAAATATATAATATTATGAATATAACGAAGAAAAATCATAGCTTTACACATTCTAATGTTATTGTCAACGAGTCTTAGAATTTATGCTGTCCAACAATGCGATTCTCAATCGAGCAATTATTATTCGTTACTCATTTCACATAGCTTCTAATGTCCTTGAATTATTGCTTAAGTTATATATCATTATTAACTGATGACACGGTGACTAATAAAAAGTTGGAGGTATTTTTTTTTTAAAATTATAAAACAATGAACGCTCACAGAACGATAAACAAATTGAAAATTGCACTATTGTAAAGTGCACATAATTTTATATTATATTATATACTTACTTTTTAAATTTAATATTTTTCTTCTGTATTTATTTCTGTATTATAACTAATTGAATCTGTTGTTATTATTGTGTTCTTTCTATAATGTACAACCAAAATGTATAATTTTAAATATTTATAGTTAAATTATAGTAGTTATGGCACTTTTCGTTTATGGCGATTGGTATATTAACTATATTATCGAATATTCTTACTATTTAAATTAGTGATTGAAAAGTTTTTCAATACATTATACTAGTACCAACATGCATACAACGTAATGGAAAATATAACAAACACAGTTGCTTAACAGACTCATAAAAACATAATAAATAATATAAGTATTGAATAACAAATAATATTTTATAGTTTTATACTTGAATTTGCCATTGATGAAATAACATTTCTATGTATTACTTGTTTGTGTTTATATTAGCTCAGCAGATAATCATAGTGCATTAGAAATATATTATATATATATATCAAAATAGATCATTTCTTTAAGTAATGAAATGATTTATATAATGATAAAGAAGTGTTATTTTATAACAAACTATGAAATAGAAAATAGCAATAGATAATACTAAAAAAAGAAATGTTTATTTTTCTAGATAATTAATATTATAGAAGTCGATAAAGTTGTACATTTTACTGAAGTGTTTTAATTTGTCTTATTATTCTTAAATTTGTACACAGTAGGGTTTAATTATTGTGAACCACAAAATACTTCATAGTATTCTTGATTATTAATGCAAAAATTAAATTATTTTCATTTAAGTTTAACACGGCAGTGGAGGCAAATATTAGGAATTTTACTTTTATAAATTTGTCATTTGAACTTAAAAAATGCATTTCTTACCGAGTTATTCAAATCACCACGATGATGTTAATATTATGATCATTATGAACCGTCAGGAAATGTGTTTATTGTATTTATATTGCGGTTTGTCCGATTCATCACACATGAAAATATAAATAAATCGATTTGATCGAAGAGCGATTTCCGCGTAGAGTTATTTCATCGAAACTCTGTCCTATAGCCATTTAATTTTTATAGTCTCCACAAGTAATAACGATTTGAATAGATACTAAAAAATCTACTAATGCCTATAAAATAAAAATAAAAACACATATATCTCGATTGGATTGATTGTGCTTTATATTTATACATTACATTTTTTTTTTATAAAACCATTTTATACATCTACTACTTATTCATTCCATCATATTTAAAAGCAATAATAATATAATATATTGCCAGGCTTAGCAGAATATATTGCTAATACTTATGCTACAAACTCAATCGATAAAATATAACGTGTGACGACCGTGTAAATACGTATGACATCAAAGCTGAGGATTGATGAGACTATAAACTGAAGATGTTTTTTTTTTTTTATAGTTTGTATAATATACTGTTGAAAATTATTGCAAGATTACGAAATCACTTCAGTTTCAAACGATTTGTAATAGTTGTTCGCCAGCGATGTTGAAACTTTTAAAAGTTAACAAAAATCAAAAGTATACATTAGTAGTTAGGTTAGGTAGTATACAATAGTATACGCGATTAACACTTTCACATTAAAAATTGTAACAAATTGAAAAAAAAGAAATTAACCAAAGTTTTTTGTTACATTAGTAAAGTAAAGATTTTTAAGTAACTATCTACATTGAAATTTCGGAACATGTGTTTTTTTTATTTTACTAATGATTTATGTTATGGGAAAGGTTAAACTAAAAACAGAGTGTAGTAATTAAATAGTTAAACGTTTACTACTTAATGTTATCTATGTCTATATGTGTTCCCTATTTTCTTGATAAAAATAGACATTTTTTTTTTCTGTAGGTACTAGGTATACCAATTTAATAGCTAAAGTAAAAACAACTTTAGTGTCTTAACTACAAATGTACTAATAGCGTGTTAGTTTTGTATTTTTACAAAGTTTAATCAGTTTTTTATGAATGACTTATATCAACATGGTTATTGTAAGTAGGTATTAGTAAAATTGAGTTTGAAAATAGATCACTATTTACATAGCGTCATAATGTTATATTGTGTACTATTTGACAAAATATGTATCTTAATTATTTGAATTCTTACAATATTGTATTACGACAGGTTTTTAAATGGAACAATAATTGCATAAATATTTAACCCTTATAATTCAGGAAAAAATGTCGCGATCAAAATTCAAAACCTCGACGAATGTTCGGCCAACGAAAAAGATATCAATGAAGAATATCGGATATTGAAAGATCTGTCATCGCATCCGAACATGCCAGAATTTTATGGTGCTTACACCAATAATAATGCTGTCGAATTGTGGTTTGTCATGGAGGTATAATATTCGTAATTGGTTTTATTAATATGAATTAAATTAATTATCGTTAGTTTTGTTTATAACATGTATTATTAGATACTATGTCAGTTCTATTATATGTTGTATAATTTTTTTCATTTTCGTGTCGAAAAAGTTCATATTCGTATTTGAAATAATCATAAAATTTCGTTTTTTTTTTTTTTTATAATTTAGAAATACCTACTAAAAAAACCCTTCTATTATGAATAATATTTAAATATATTTTATAGTTTTGTTTTCTTTCACTTCAATTATCATATAACTTAATAACTTAATTTAATAAAACGTATTGTAATTTGTAGATACTATATACAGGTATTTACTTATCAGTAATTTAATTTAAAAATCTATTCTTGAATATAGGTATTTCTCATAAATATTAAATAACAAAGCTTGCAATATTTTATAATTTTCTCTTATTATCGTTCTTTATTTTATTAAGTAATATAATATTATTTTTGTTAATAATATATTTTGAGATTTTTTTATTAAAAGGATTTTATAGTACATTGATTCAAATAAATTTACCTAAACTTAATAAAAGTTTCATCACTTAACTGTTTGCTTATAATTTATAAGCTGTATAAGTTTATATCCAAGAGTATATTGTATTCGTTTTGAAATCGGTATTATTAAAAACCCTGAGGTCTCAGAATAAAATAATGTGCTAGTAGATAATAATATATTACAACGCATATAAGACTATAGCCTATAAATCTCTTTCCATCGCTGATGTTATTTACAGATGTGTGAAGGAGGAACTGTCGTGGACTTGGTCAATGGTCTTTTGTTACAAAACAAAAAAATGAAAGAAGAACACATCGGATATGTACTCAGAGAACTGGTCAAGGTAAGACTACAACAATAATACGTAAAACTAAATACTAAATAAATACAAAAATCATAAACTATTTATTTTTCAAAATATTAATACAATTGACTATTAAGTACTAAATTGTCAACACGTATTCGTATTTAATAGCAATAAAATGCCAATAGTTATGTTAAGAATTATTTTTCACTTGAGTAAATTACTGTCTAAAAAATAAAAGAACTTTAAAAATGTTTCGTACGTTTCTTGAGCTTTGATTTATTTGAATTCAAACTTTCTGGGTTGATAGTTTCATATACGACAATAGAAAAAACATTCACCTACTATTAATTCGATTTTGAATGTATCGTTTTGCAATTTTTTTTATATTCGTAATGATGTTGCGTTTGTGGTGCTAATAATATCGCATACCTACTTATACTTAATTTTCTACAAAAAAAATCATTTTTATCTTTTTTAATATTTTAGGCCTTGTGTTTTTTACATGAAAATCATGTGATTCATAGAGACATTCGTGGTTCGAACGTGCTGTTAACGAAGAACGGGGAAGTGAAGTTGGTAGATTTCGGTCAATCCAGGTACCTAACGTTGCACAATAATAAATATATGCGCACAAACGCCAAAATATGTATTGATATTTTAATATGAAAGAAAGTTATGACCATTTTTTAATTCTAATCATTTATGTAAGTACCTATACTCATGACTTGCTTAAACATTTAAATATTATAAATTAAATCGTTATGATGTGGTTAAATGTTATAGTTAAGTACATAAAATATTATTGTTTGGAGTAAGTCCCATAATCTTACCGATAGGTACGAATAAAATATTATGATCAGCCTTAATTTTTTATTTTTGACTGACGTTTGTTACGCAATCAAACAAAATACTTATACTGCATAGGTATTTGTATTCCACTATGTTGCATCATATCTTATACTCATTCTTAGTCCAATTAAATTAATTGATACTTATCTAGGTAACTTTCATTTTGGATCCTGCTAGTCATGCACAAATTAGTTATGGTATAAAATTCAAATTATCGACATAAACACTGTAAACAAATAAATAGTCCCTTACATGTATAGGTACATACGTAAATTTTTTAGTAAATAAAATGGAAAAAAAAACTAAAATGAAATTATAATATGATTTATTACTTAACATATTTTTAAACAAAATGTCGTTATTATTAAAAATAAAATAAAATAAATAAAATTTGATTAGTCGAAACCTATAACCATATAAGTTCTAGGGCTCAGAAGTTAATAACCTTAAAAACAATAAAAAACGACCTAAAAAATGCAAATATAACATAAAAATGTCCTTAAAAAATACAAATAGGTATTAGTTTTAAATTAATAAAAATAAATTTTTTTTTAAATATTTTACTCTATTTTACTTTAAAATTCTTTGTAAATTTATCAAAGCTTCGAATTATTCAAAATATGACATAAAAATGACAAAAGTGTCGTTAAAATAGGGAAATAAAAAAATTACAAATATTTGTTTGTGGTAATTTCCAAGTTTTAAGTTTCAGCATAATGGTCGACAAGAAACGATAAGAAGTGAATTAGTGTTAAATCAGTAAAAATCAGTAAAAATCACAAAACATGTGGGAAAATGACTTGAAAAGTAATTAACACAAAAAAATGCAAAATAAAAATTAGTTATTCAGATTCACATGCTAATAAAACAGATTTGTGGCCAGGAGAGTAACATCTAAAAATGTAAAAAAAAAAAAAAAAATGCATCAACTTCCGAGCCCTACATATAATTAATACAAATAATAATTGAAAAAAAAATCATTCAGCTTCAAAAATCTAAATAACAATAATAGTGAATACTAAAATTAATGATCGTGGTCTGCGGTTATATTGAAATCTTAAATAGTAGTAATAATTATAATCTACGCTCGTCTTCTATAGTAATAATTATTTCAATAATAATACTAAATAATATCTAGGAATATCGCTAATTTAAATTAATACAAGATAATATTGCAAACTGCAGTTTATTTTTTACTCAAATATAACACGAAATATGTATATAACAAGAAGTGTTATAAGACAATATATTGTTTTTATATTTTATCATAAACAGCTAAGTAACGATTGTTAGAGATGACATGATTCTTAGGTCGTTAGAGAATCTACGATGCGGTGGTGAAAATCAAATTATACCTATGCAATTAGCTATATTAAAATACTATGATAAAAACGCTGTGTGCTCGGACATATTTTGTCGTAAATGTCATATATTATAAGTGTAGAATAATTTTATTTCGTCGCTTTTGATACGTCGATATCCGCGTAAGTCCTCTAAAAACAAAAGAAACGACGAAAGAACCTGACGATGATCTTATCTTCCGGAAGAAATAGCCACGTTACCGCACATCATTTTATTATTACCCCCACGAGTAGGTGTATGTACACACGTATAAAAATAATATTTACGTTTTTTTTTTCACCGACCAACTGACCGACGACCGACCGTCCGACCAACCGACCGACTGCGGCCATTAACGATCACGAACATTCAACACGACTCCGCGGTGTAAATGTATACATCGTTATTCGGTTATATTACATTATTATATTATATTATATACGTACGTATGTGTATACGCGTGTGGGAGTTGTGTGTGTGTGTGTTGTACCTACACGACGGCTACAAACTAAATTATAATGTTACTATGTAATATTATTATCGTGTTAATATAATGTTATATTATAACTTCCTCACGCGAGACACGCACTTAAAATCGCTTTTACCATTGTAACGCGTCCGCCGTTTATTTATTACACTCCCAAATATCGTTTGTGTGTAGCTCCCATACAAGCGCGTCTTCGGCGTACCACTCGAGTTAGATTCGAACGATATAATAATATATATATATATTGTACATCAGAGGTGTATATTCTTACATGTCCATAAAAAATTATGAAAAAAAATTATATATAATATTATAATAGGAAATTTGTCATTTAACTGTTAAACCCATAAATTAATTTTCTGGTAAACGTAAATGATAATAAAAATTAATGTACAATGTGTTGCAATTATTTTTAATTTAATTTTTATATAATTTTTTGATGGTAAAAAATAAAATATTATATATTGTTATATATATAATAAGTGTTATATTCATCATATTATTGTTCACGTATCTTAATCATGTTAGTTGTATCCGAATAATATGCAAAAAAAAAAAAAATTCTAATTATATATCATTGGTATATTAAAGAAAAGAAGTTAGATCTGAGTTGCATGCTATCTATGTTTTATTTTTATATAAATAAATAAAAATAAATATATAGGTATTTTTAAAATTGTTTGATTGATTTACTATTAGTTTTTTTTTAAAAATTAGAAAATTCCAAAATAGAAAAAAAAATGTTGTGATAAGTAATATTATACATAGAATACAATGGGGGAATTATAGACCTCTGTAGATGTAGTATGGGATTTTACAGACCCCTTTGAGAGATGAAATATAATTTAAATAGCCATTTTAATTTTTGTTAATTTTTGACATAAAAATTTGAATGCATCGATTTTATCACGTGTCTTAATTATTTTTCTTCCTTGTCTTAAAAAGGTACCTAGTTAAAAAATGAAAATAATTTTCATACCCATACTTTTAAATTTTAGATTTTGAACTTTAAGATTTTTTTATTTCTCGTCACATTTCGTAACAGTAAAAATACTTGATTATAAACTTATTTAAGGGTGACTCATCTGAAAATCATTTTCTTTATGTACCCATAAAAATTTTACCTATTATATATAGTACAAAATATTAAAGTTTAAAAACAGTAAGTTTAATCTGCAATATTATGTCATTTAATAAAAGTGTTATTGAATTTTGAAAACGTTATAAATATTTAAATATTTTGAACATACGATAATTACTTAATACTAGTTATTAGTTTACAAAATTTCGATCATAATAATAGTATTAACGTTCCATGTGTCACTTTTTGTAAAGAGAACTAAAGAGTCCGGAGTATAAAGCTAACACGGGAGTCGGATCTCCAGCATGGATGGCACCAGAAGTGATTTTGGCTGAAAACAAAGACAATTCTGATGAAGTGCCATATTACGATCAGAAAATTGATGTTTGGGCAGTCGGTAAGTTCGTTAAAGGGTCATGAATAAATCGGCTTATAAATCGTAATACAATCACTTAATAAAATAATTAGCAAATGAATTTTTCAATTACATTTCTTTAATAATATTGTTTATTTTGTCCTTGTTTCGTTGAAAAAATGAAAATTTTACCGAATAGACAATAGTTAATGACGTGACATTAAACGCATACTTTGACATTTTTTTTTTTTTATGCATATAGGTATTACTGCGATTGAATTAGGTGATGGAAAACCACCGTACCTGGACATCCACCCAACGAGGGCGTTGTTTCAAATTGTTAGAAATCCGCCTCCAGGGCTAGCCAAACCATCAAACTGGACGCAATTGTTTAATGACTTCATTGCCGAGTAAGCAATTACACTTAATGTATGGGAGGAGTAAGGGGGAATTAGTGCATTGTGGTTAATATCGCAGCTGTGTTACTATATTAACCGCAAACACGTAAACGATCGATTAATAGTGTACGAGTCTATACACACTAATACAAATGAAATGTAAGTTATGTAAGAGATGTTTGTTGGTAATCTCATATAACTTGAAAATTAATATAAAGAATGAGTTTTTTTTTAATGTTCGTTATAAATTAACCCATATAAGGTTTTTAAGAAAAGAAAAATTTGAAAAGTCGTTCGGAAAATTGAACAATTTGTGAAAAACTAATAGGACTTTTTTGGACATGATTTTTGTATAAGCTCACGACTATAATATGAGCGTATTGTATATACCTTTTGCAGGGTCAGTTACTCTCAGTACAGTTGAATTAATAGTTTATAATGTATACACAATGTTGAGCAGATGACTCGTAAATCCTCGAAATTAATTTAAACAATTCAATCTTATACTGTGTTTGAGATATGTAACTGTGTTACTGAAACACTACAAATACTAGTATTGATCATTAAATATAATCGACTTCATAAGCGACAATACAGCATAGAATAGGTATAACACAAAATTGATAATAGTGCACTACACAATATATTACGCTTATTTATTAATAAGTATTCATATTAACTACAAAATACATGCTACTTAGTTACTTGACTTAATATGTGATCATTGAATTTTAAAACAAAACACTAATGTTGCTTATATGAGTATTTTATTTTCCTTTTTTTCCAAATTTCATTGCAAAGTATTTATTCTATGAATTAAATCGTAGTCACTGACTTAATCATTAATTAAATATATATTTATATAATCAAATATTTTATTTTCATGATTGTATTCATAACTGTTTAAAATTATTGTAATTGCTGTGTACATTTCAATTATACGGATAGGTACATTGTTTTAAACTTAACTGTATATTACTTTATATTTTCATGATTCGTAAATTATTAGATTCAATTTTTGATAACATAATATAATACGCTTTTATTTCTGTTATGGTTATTTTTATATCTAAAATAAAATTCAATGTTAACTAATATTATATTATACAGATACATAAAAACACTAGTAATCCAATCACATTTTTATTTGTTTATTGAAGCATTCATTTACGTGCGATAGTGCATACTAAAATCTCAAAAACACGATCAGATCTGTTGGATATCATCTATCGTATTCGACGATTAAATATACGATTTGTCTTGCTTTAAAAATAACAATGAAACAGTGGCTATTATGTCAACGATGCCCTACCGAAGCGTGACACGTGCGTTCATCTCTCACGCCATTGTCAGCATCCTTCAGTGTGCTTATAAACTTAACTTGTTAATGTGTCAATTTTTATACTCGTACACTATTATTATAATTATTATTATTTTTTAATAATACATTAAAAATATTAAAAGCCAAACGTGTTTTTAAATAATGTACTATATCTAGAGCAGCTCTGAAACAATGGGAATGACGTAACAAGTTGATCCGTTTGTATCGTACAGTTTTTATTTTTATTTTATAGGTCATGTACTCATAATATGTAATGCGGTGTACTGTAAACAAAATACCGCACAACAAGTAGGTGCCTAATAATTTCGACATATTGACTAAAGTGATACAAAAAAAAAACTGGGGACGGGGATATCCCGGTAATAAGTGCGGTTACGCTCTTTACCAAAGAAAGGATATTATACAGGACAGGTATCAGAGATCAAGGGAACGCCGTTGTAATTAGCTTAAGCGGGGTTTGAGTACTTACTCTCGTTAAATACGAACAAAAGAATATACGCTTTTAAACGTTGAATGTGTATTCACAAGTACATATTCATTTTTCGCCAAGTATATACCGTATAATATATCAATAAGTGTTATATTTTATAAAAATTATCGCTCTTATCGTGTCTTTTGTCATATATTTTTTTTCATGTATAAAAAAAATCATATTATATTAAAATAATCTATAATATAGTCTCAACAAATTTCATTCAAAACGCTTTTTCTTATTTTTCTTATGACTTTTATTGCGCTATTATTAACTAGCAATGTATTTTAAGCTTTAGTTTAAGTTAATAATTCTAACAGTAACATATTACTATATTAGCTATATTACTTGAAGTCAATACCAAAATGTTTGATATCAAAACACAATAAAAAACTCAAAAAAAAAAAAATTATTAACTAAAATTATTACCTATTTTATCATATTTCTCACAATATAATCAAATATGTTATGCTATATAATGTCACTGCGAAAAATAATGAATCTATACATTTATAGATTTATACAATCTATAATACCGTTCTAACAACTTTTTCCGAATTATATCAGGTGTTTAGAAAAAAATTCAGATCATCGTCCATGTATGGAAGAACTTTTAGAACATCCATTTATAACGCAAATTCCAGATAATGTAAGCTTATACTAAACATATTATTAGTAAAAAAACATTAGATATAGTATACACCAGAGGTTCCCAAACTTTTTATGTACGACCCATTTCGGGAATTTTTTAAAATTAAGTGACCCACAATGTTTTATTTCATGACCTATTTTTTTAGTGAATCAGTTGCTTACAACGAAAAATATATATTTATTTTTAATATAAATCTATAGCGCGACCCACCAAAAATATAATCACGACCCAATTTTGGGTCACGACCCATAGTTTGGGAACCTCTGGTACACTCTATATTATATTATTAAGTATACCTACCTAGTATACCTAGTTAATTACTTTTTTTTTTTTACTGGTATAGTACTATTGTAGATACCTATATAAGTTAGGTAAGTATCATTTAATTTTATGTCTAAAATATTACTTATAATGATTTTAGGTACAACAAGAAGTTAAGTCAGTGATGTCATCTATTGTTGATGACGTGACGTCTATCCGAAAACCAGAAGTTAGGATTATAAAAAATGGATATTTAAAAGCAAGTATACATTTTTAATATTTAAAATCAGTTATTCAAGTCGTTTTGAGAATCTAGATTAACTAAAATATGTTATTGGGCGCGAATTGTGTGATAAGGATAAGGAGTTGTAGAGGTACTCCGAGTAGAATGGTACCAAAAATATTGACTTCCTTACAAAAATTCTTAGCTTCTTGTCTCCTTTAATGACATAAAATACGATAGATAATGAATCATACTCATTTTTATTATTACATATTTAGTGATTTCTCATCAATTATTAATTATTTAATGAATATGCATGTATTGTTTCTCTACCATAAAAGTTAAAAAGGTGTAATAATAATATTATTATAGTATAAATTAATTTTACTATACGATGCTTACAGTATTTATATTTAATTTGTTTAGTTTATTATTAACTATTTATTCGATACAAATTTAAATATCTTTAACTACTCATATCAATTAAAATATGTGGCAATTAAAAAAAATCAAAACGTATTGATTGATTTCGACTATTAAAATGATGTGCCTATACGAATATATTAAAATATTATAGAAATACATAAACACAAGTATATTGCATACTATAATTAGAGGTCACCAACATAAATATATTTTATATTTTTACTGACCGAATACCTACTTTTTTTATAAACATGATATAGAAATGTAATTTGCACATATGCGTATTTCCGTAAAATATGTTTTTACAATAATTCATCAACGGAAATATCGTCATTAGTCTGTAAATATTAATAAAAAATATTCAACATTTCATAAGAAATGAAAAAAAATATATATATATAAACGATAAAACATATTAGTTTGAAAACTCGGGTTAGGTTACTCGGCGAGTATAGTGTACACGATCAACTGTCATTTCAATGACGTCCGTAGATGAACGTTTCTGCAGCCTGATTCGTCTCGAGAAAAGACAAACTACGATATTTGCCTTATAACCTCAACGGACAATGTAAAAATCGCATAATTGAACGTAGGAGTACGCGTTTTTTAATTTATTGCATTTCGGCGCATTTAAATACCAATTAAAATGTGTATGCTTAAAAATGAAAAAAAAAAGTAAATGACTACTATAAAGAATTGAAAATATGTGTGGTTCTATCACCCGACAAACATAAGGAAAGCGAATCTAGTGAAGAGAGGCGTACAAACCGCACGTCCCCCGCGAACGTTGCCGCGTCCATTGTCTTGTAAAGTTATTATAATTGTTATTGAGCGTGTGCGGTACAAAATGCGAATTGTGTTCCGAACAACGGCTAGAAATCCGACGTGTATAACACGTCTCAAAGTGATGGGAATGATTTATGTTACAGGTGAATCAAAAGGAAGCTGCCAAACCCATGCATCTAGAAGATTTAGCCGCGTTGAAAGTGGTGTCCGAAGATACGGTTCTCGACGAATTGCAAAATCGCCATCTAGGCGGCCTGAGTTATACGTTTGTCGGTGACGTGCTGTTGTACATGAACCCGAATCGAGACGAACCTCTGTACGAGAAAAAGGTAATGTTGGCTGACACTAGCTAAAAACTATATTTTTTATTGCTGTGATTTTAAATAGTAATAAGTACATATACGTGTTTTGTACGTATTTATGAAATGGTTATTCCGACAGAACTGTAACATATTAGGTCATAATATTATCATAATTAGAGCGATTAGAGTAGATTAGATATGTTTTAAGTTGTAACTTTGTAACCAAACCCGATCTTTGAAAACTAGGTTTCTAAATTAAATAACGAGTAGTACCTATTTCATGTTACGTATTTACGAGTGTTTTGATTTTTGTACTTTGTTTTTTATTGTTTTTTTATTTTTATTTAGTCGTTGTTCTATTTTTCAAAACCAAATACAATAATATTTAATACGATATTACCTATAGGTTTGTTTGTAGTTTTGTACGAACTAAAGATAGGATAAATTAATATACGATAACTGATTAAAAATAAGCACCGAGAAATCGTTTCAACATATTATAAATTAAAAATATTTTCGAACCAAAAAAATAAATACAAACGAAAAAATATTTCTCATATTAAAAAATAATTAATAAAATCATAACTGTTAAAGTATGACTTATCGAAATCAACATCAATTTATTAACCATTGTAAATATTTTGGTTACTCCTCGCAATTTCGACTCGGCAAAAACTATAGAAAAAATAAATATGAAACGATGTCGAATTTGTCTTATTCTACCAATCATAGCGTGCAAGGAAAATTAAAAAAACGGGTAGTGGTTATCTTTGCGCTATGAGACATCTCTCGCCCTTCATATTTTTATTTTTTTAAGCAATCGTCATTATTTCAGTTGTTGGCGTCGCGTGATCGACTGCCACTAACTCTTTATCGTGGTTGGTTTTTAATTTACAGCTTATGATTTATAATATTGTGATATTATTTAAATACGAGTACCAATAATATTGTAAATACGTCAAATTTATTTGTTTACAACGCTTTCTTCACGTAAAGACTAACGCTTTACCACCGCAATAATTGTGAATATGTATCTATCCGATTTTATTGTCTCCCAAACAAGTCCACATAATTCCATATCATATTTCAATAGTTTTGCAACTACCACTCACGGTAATCTAAAAATTTATTTATGCTAGTTTTACCTATTGATATTATTGTTGCGATATGTTTTAGCATCATTATCGTTATCAATTCAAATGTCGATCCGACAACGCGCCTCACATATTTAGCGTAGCCGATGCAGCTTATCAGGACATGCTACATCACGAACAGCCACAACACATACTGATGGCGGGCGAAACAAAATCAGGAAAATCGTTGAACTACGGGAAACTGATTGAACATCTGGTGTTCTTGGGAGAAGTATGTATATTTTTTTTTTTATTTTTTTTTTTTCATACGTGTTTCGGAGGTAAAAAAAACTGTTCAACATTACAGAAAAAAATTTACTACTAGCCTTCGATATGATATCGTGTTGTATGTATATTATTACCTACCCCGAAACCGAATTAAAATACTTACAAATTACATACGTTTTATGATAATGATAGAACAATATTGTGATACATACTTATATATATATACCGATAAAGTTGGACAACAACAATATATTAAATTTTTGATATTCTAATATGCGGGCTTAAACTTAGGAAAACTGAAAAGCTTAAACTTGAAAATGATTAATCTGTTTAATATTTTAAGCAAAGCCACGTAAAAGTGAATGACATTGGTTTGAAAATAAAATGCGCTATAGACGTAATTCAAGCATTTGGAAACGCGGCCAACAAATATCACATTAACTCCACTCGGCACGTAAACCAGACGCAAATTACATATTCGTCCACCGGTAAGATCAGCGGTGCAATATTTTTCATCTACCAGCTTGAGAAATGGAGAGTAACAAACCCTAAGTAAGTGGTTGAAATTTAATTTATCACTTGCAGTTGTATATAATATATAACCAGAAATAGTATAATATGTTTTGATAAGTTTCCTATCTGTATTATTATATTTTTTTCTAAAAAAAAAAAAAGTTAATAACAGTTGAAATAATAGATTATGTTAGTCTTTGATTACAAAACGAGATATGTGAAGTATAATTAATATTTTTAAATTCCTAATATATAAATAAATAAATATAATGATAAACTATTGTCCAATTAAAAAATAATTTACCTATTTCTAATAAAATATTTTTGATTGAACAGAATTATATTATGATTATGAATTTTATAATTTTTTTTACTCCTAAGAAATTTGGGAGCTATTTTAATATTTAAAAAATAGTAAAGGACTTAAGAAATCTGTGGAAAATTTTTTATGAAATTTAAGTCCATTTTAAAGTTTTCAAAAGCTAAATACTATATTTAACTGTGTTAGGTGATGGACAGTACAAGTATATTTTATTTTAAATACAATTTTAAGTTAAAATGATTCATATAATATTTTTGATCTTATTATAATACTTGATAGCTCGAAAAATAAGAAAATATGATGCTAGACTTTGGTATTTATATACATACATATTATAATGCATTGACACTTTTTTATTTTTAGAAATAGTGGACAAAAGAATTTCCACATATTCTATGATTTTTTGGAAGCGGCCAAAGCCGATCATGTTATCAAGCAATACCACTTGGAGGAGGATTGTCGGTATAGATACTTAGTGGGTGACGGTTCGGACGAAAAATTTCGATATCAGTCCACGTCAAACGTGAAAAACTTCAACAAACTGTTGATTTGCATGAAGGACACGTTGGAGTTTACGGATGAACAATTGAACACGACGTGGAACATTTTAGCAGCCATACTCAACCTCGGCGAGCTAAGCGTTTCCGACGACGACGACGGCGAAGTAAAGATAGAAAGCGCCGAACTCATCACGAAGAGTAAGTAATTTAATCTATACAGGTATACATTTGTCCACTCCTCGCCACGCTTTTCATGACGACTTAAAGTGCTCCGCAAAACTAAATAAAATTTATTTTAGAGTACTAAGAAATTCAATAAAATGCGAATTGTGTTTAGTTTTGATTAGGATGAAATTTAGCCGCAATATTACGTTGTACATTATTAGTAGTTATTAGATATATTTCATTCGCAAGTTATAACAATGCAATAGGCTTACCAAATGATATAAATCCAACTGTACAATATTTCGTAACCGGTCCCGCCGACTGAACGCACAGATTTTTATTAAATATATTATATAGTAATAAAAATATTAATTATCTTAACGCCCACGTTCCTACTGCTCAAACACGACACCGTCGCGTACACTAAACGTGTTTATTATGAATACGTTATAAACAATAATTATCGTACAAAATGTACGAAGATAGCGATCAAATCACAAACAATTTGTCCGCACGAATTATTTCTAAAACGCACGACTAAATCGCTCCGGGCAAATGACGCCTACGTACGGTGGTGGTCTAGAGAAGAAATTTGAGTTTAATTCCGAATATCGTAACGATACACAATATACACAGTATATAATAATATGTATACGTGTATGTAGGTAGATAGACACTATATAGGCAGATAAGTACTTTACGGTTTGATCGCTTGTGCTATACGAAATCGTATAGAATAATATTAAGACAATAATTTCATTATGGATATACAAATAATTTTCCCGACGTTTCGCTCATTATAATAATGTAATAGGAAAGCGGTTTTTTTTTTTTTTTATCTATAGTTTAAAAATAAAAATGTTGTGATTTTATCAATTTGTTTTTAATGCTTGTACGGAATATACGTAAACGGAACAGTGTCACATAATATTATATACGTGGAATATTATAAACTAATAAAGTCCCACGTTTTACGATTTATGACAAACTAATAGAGATGCAATGCATTCAAATCGTTATTGTTTAACCGTACTCTCTGAGATTATACAGTTTTAAAATGTTGTATCCGCGTTAAAATTCAAAAATTATGTATGTTTACAATGAAAATTGAAACTTGGTCTACGATGATAAATTACCGATTTTCTCTGTACCCACATTTTAATTATCAACTGCACTGCAGTCTATAGATACAACCGTTTCAGCTGCATAAGCCTTTAACCACACTATATTATATTCAATACGATCACGTGTTTTTTTTTCAGTCGCGGAATTGTTGAAAGTGGACTCGAAGAAACTGAGCTGGTCGTTTTTGAATTACTGTGTTGTGGTCAACGGCACTGCGGTTCGTCGCAAGCAAACGATCTCGGGTGTGTACGAGAGCATGCGAGTGTTCGCCCAGACATTGTACGCCAGACTGTTCGATTGGATAGTGAACACCATCAATCTTAAGCTTTCGTTTACTAGGGCCATATTGTGAGTTGAAAGGACCGCGTTTTTACGTTCGGTTTTAAATCAATTCCGAAAAAATAACTTTACTGTCTATACCTAACTAGGTATATAGTTTTGTATTATAGACAAAACGACGCTCGCGTATTTAATATAAAATTATTAAAATATAACTATAATTATAATTGCAGGACGGTGTTTGTGAGAAAGGTTATAGGTCATTTTTTTGACATTTTTATACTACATATACATTAATTTAGTAGGAAATTTCGAGCTGAGTCGTTTGGTGCCATTGTTAATTCTCTATCTGTTTTTGTTATCCAAATACATTCATGTGCGGTTAGAGGGTTAGACATGACTAAAAAAAAGGCTGAAGTCAAAACTCATCAGTTTTCAGGACACACGAAAAACGGGGATTTTTTTTTGCATCGTTTTGCTTATTGTTAATTATTTTTTTTTTAATTAATAAAATTAATATTTTAATTGATTGCATAAAACGAATGTTAATATTTTTAATTTATCACTTCATTATTTTAATTGACTTGTGACAAATATTTACGTTACCAATATTATAATATTATAAGTTAAAGAAAACAAACATATGATGAATACTTAATGTACTACAAGTAATATAATATAATATTATCATTATGTTTTATTGTTTTATGTGTTTTATGACATGTGCCCTTTATTACAAAAATTATGGTTTTATTCATGTGTTATTAGATAAAAATTAGAAAAGGCACAAGTCATACAATTATTAAACTCAAAGTGATAATGGTCACAAATTAATTAGAATAATGAAGTGATACATTTAAAATATTAATTTTATTAATTAAAAAAATAAAATAGCAATAAGAAAACTATGCGAATAAAACGTTTTCGTGTCTCCTTTTGACTTATTTACTTATTTTCATGAACACCATCCTATTATATTGAGCTTGTTATATAAAAATCAAACTGTTTGCAGCGGAGACACGCACGTGGTGTACTTGATGGACACTTTCGGTTTCGAATGTTTCCACCAGAACAATTTGGATCAACTGTATGTCAATTGTCTAAACGAACAACTCCAATACCATTACAATCAACGGATGTTCGCGTGGGAAATGGTAAGTTTTAAAAGGGGAGAAAAAACGATTGAAATTATTATAAAATATAATATTATATTCGCGGAAGTATGATATTAGGTATTTTTATCGGTGCTTTGACATAGGCGAAAATCCATAGAAATTTCCGGGGGGGGGGGCTAAATTAACTATATATA
>VUJU01000552.1:73868-97715 GCA_009835225.1 Aphis craccivora
AATTTTTTTTTTTTGGGGGGGGGCTATAAACATATTTGGGGGATAAGCCCCCAAGCCCCCTCCATCTCCGCCTATAGGTGTTCAACACGATGAAAACAATATTATGTAGTAGACTTTCAAAAAATTAATTATATTTTATTTATTTTAGCGCCGTTGACGTATTATAACGTGTTACACATTATATCGCACTTATAAATATCTCGTGACACGACAGCTAGAACCTAAGCAGTAGGTCGAGTAGTACTTAAGAAATTTAAAGCAATCGCGACAATAATGTAGATTATGATGTATATAAAGTATTTTATTGTCATTACGCGACGGTCCATAAAATATACAAAAGAATCTTCGCATTGTTTTATGTTCTTTTGTAAACGATCGTTCTTATGGTTCGATGTGCCAGTTGCGTAAATCATGCCATCTTTATATCTTATTTTTCTATGGTTTGTCGGCTCTGCGTCGACAAACAGACTAATCAAAGTGTCTGTGCAGCAAGACTTGGAGGAAGAGGGCATGGACCAGTACAGCATGCAGTACCGAAACAATAAACCGATAATAGATGCACTTATGAATAATCCAGATGGACTTTTTTACATGTTTGACGATGCTACTAAAAACTGTGAAGAAAACTGTGAATACATCACAAGTAATAAACATACCATTAAGTCACATAGTAATAACTAATATAACACTATAATATTTCATAAATTCCCAATAAATAAATAATCAGTATACTTTCTCTGTTTTAATCATCAAAAACGATGCTTGTTGTATGCATTAAATCAAAACTAATTGTCGAGTTGATATAATTTTTTTATATATATATCTGTTAATAGTTGTATAGATACCTACGCTTATGAGAATATAATATTTTATTAAACAATCATATTAATCATACTATTTTCCGGATTATTTAAAATTTGGATGCTAACTAAACCAACCAAATTAATTTTTGATATAGTGCAATAATAATAATAAAATAATCATAAAAAAAAAAAGTCATCATAATTTGTAACTCGATAATTTATTTAACTATTTTACGATGTAATAATAAACCATAATAAACAGTAGGTGTGAAAAACTAAAAATATTCTTATTTATATAATAGATGCACTAGAGATGAACCCCAAAGAACCATACATCCACGTGGCCAGTTCAAAAAGCTTTAGTGTCGCACACTACAGTGGCACCGTCTCGTATCAGCTTAAAGACGTACTAGAAAAAAATCGTGACTTTTTGGCACCTGAAATTGTCGAGACAATGCGTATGTCCAAAGACAACATAATAAAGGACTTGTTCTCCAACCGGTTGACAAAATCTGGAAATCTAACAATTTGCAGAGATAAAACTTTATTGGTAAAAACTAAAAACAACAAAATCAGTCGATGGGGCGCTGCGTTGATGTCAGAAAAAACACCGATTCGAGTACGTAAACAGTTACAGTAATAGTATGTATATTATCAGATGAATTATAAGTATTTATAAGTATAATTTTTTTCATTTGGCTGTTCTACACACAATATACATAGGTACCTATATATATTTTTTTTTCGGAAAAACGATTTTGTACAATTTCTAGAGCGTTATACAGAGCGAATCCAAATAATAAGTCAAGTAATATATTACAAATTAGACTACCTAGATAATATCCGAATAACAAAACTCCGAAAAAATAAAAAATCATATTTTTACTACATAGGTACTTGGGTTATATGTTTTTGTAATGTAATAAATTAAGTTAAATTTATAAAAAATCATAGGAAACATATAGAAAACGGTCTAAAAGCACGTGCCTATATAATAGTATTACAGCTGTTTCGACAAATATCATACACAAATAGGCTAAACTATTTACTGTCAGTTGCACTAAGGAATATCATAGTAATAATAAATATTATTATTGTGCACCCCCGCAGAGGTACAATACGGAATCGCGTGGGGAGTATTCGCAAACTCGGCGTATGCGCACCGCGTCTGCGGTGTATCGGTCCAGCAGCATGGAAATCCTGCGGTCGCTGGCCGACACGGCCGAGCACAAGAACGGCGTGCACTTCGTCCGGTGCTTGCGAGCTACGCTTACCGATGAGCCACTCGGTTTCCAACCGGAAGTGGTCAGGCAGCAGCTCAAGGCGTTGTCCGTCGTCGAGACGGTGTCCGCCCGGCAGGACGGTTACTCGTGCCGGATATCGTTCCACGAGTTTATACAGAGGTAACGTATAATATACGATTGGCAGCAGATTCACAGACGACACTGACAGTGTGCTTTGACCAAACACGTCTGTGTGGTTCACTATTTCGATCGCACGTATGTGGAATAATGTTATGGTTAACACCCTCTCGTCAAACCTGCACTTTTAGAACATTAAAATATTATTTTGTTCTACTCTGAGTGATTTAATATAATATTTATTATATGGCTATAAATTAATATTTAAATGATGAGATGATGTATATTTTTTTTTATTCTTTTACCTAACCACAATCGTCGATGACACAGTGTGACGTGATGCCTACCTTATTTGACTACAGAATGAAATATTGTTTTAATTTGATATTTCACTGCAGAAAAGGAAAAACATCGCATTTCGAAACTCTTGCAAGACGTTTTCACTGAATACAATACCCTGCGTACAGGCTCCTGTTATAAAATTTACACTAAAAAACCACTCTTGGTCTTATTTTACAATTATCTCATGCTATTGAATATGCTACTCGAACTTATTGAAATAAGCTTTGATGTAACCTTATATTATTAATTTTCAACTTGCGCTTGATCAAAATATTGAGTATACTTACCTATATATTGTGTATAGAATTTAATACATCCAATAAAACTTCTTCTTTTTTTTCTATTTAATTATCGATGGCATAATATTACAATTTAATGCTGTGATTATAGACTATTATCGAATATTATAGGTCTCATTACTAAACTTGCAAAAATTCTGTCCCTTAACCCCCTTCCGTAGTAATAAAAATAATTTTTGATTCTCGATTCAAAACACAATATAATTTATTAATAAAACGTTGCCACACATTATATCATTATAAATATTTATTTTTTATTAATTTATTATACATATTTAATATTTACGCATGAACATAAATAAGAAAGATACGTGGGTAAAAAAATACGCGAGTTATACACAACATGGTTCAATAAGCTGAATTAAATATATTAAAATATTTATATTAATATATTATTTACTATACTATAGTAAATATGATAATTATAATTTTGTAAGCATGTTATACAATTACATTTAATAAATTAAAAATAACTATATTTATTTTTAAATTAATATTATATGTAATAGTAAATTTGTTCGTGTGTCATTTGTTACTTTGTAATAACTGATCTGTAATTTTTCATAACATTCCTTAAAAAAATCTTTATAAGTCTATAACTAATTGTTTGAAATATGTATTGAATAAGTAAAAACAAACTATACAGTCAGTTATAATAATGAAAATATGATTTTCACATAGGTACAAGTTTTTGGCATTCGATTTTTATGAAAACGTTGAAGTCACTAAGGAAAACTGTCGACTATTACTGATTCGTTTGAAAATGGAAGGTTGGCTAATTGGAAAGAGCAAAGTTTTTCTACGATACTACAATGAGGAATACTTGTCTAGGTATGTAATACAGCTAAACAGTTGAAATAACATGTCGATCATCAACACGACTACCGAATAAAATATCCATGGATTCTTGATTACATTTTGGTTTAGATTTCGATTGAGTTTTTAGAAAAACGAAAATTTTGGTTTCTGTTTTCAATATAGTTTTTTGATGAAACAACAATTTCATTTCCGGTTCTACAGAATATTTCAATTTTTGCTAATACCAATTTCATAAATCCAATTTAATTTATTTTGAATTAAATAAAAAACATAAATTAATATAATCAGACCACGAAAAATTACTTTAATACTCTCAAAACATTTCTTTCTGCTTCGGTTTTTAAAATATCTAAGTAACAATTTTTTTCATCACATATGATACTTTAAAATATATATATATTTTATATATTTTTATAATTCAACTAAATATAGGTAGTAGGTACTAATATTTTATAATAATCTATAACTGTAAAAAAAACTTTCAGACTTTACGAAACACAAGTGAAGAAAGTAATAAAAGTTCAGTCAATGCTCCGAGCGTTCATTACAAAAAGGAAAATTGCACCACAATTGATAAAACAACAATCTGGTAATGACGATGCGTTAATACAGTCTTAAATTTTTAAACTAGTTTGTTGAAGTAACATACAATTTTATTACTTTTTTTTTGTATTGTTATTTTATTATTATACTATTATAATCCATAGTTATTAAATTATTGTAGTAGATTCTAGATATTGTATGTAGTTTTATTAGTTGGAAAAATAATACTAATAATAAAATAAAAATATATTCTCAAATAATTAACTTATTTTTTATATATATAATAGAGTAATTATTATTTTTAAGAGTTAGGAAAATTCTTATATTATTATAATTTTGTGTTTCTCAAATCCAACAATCGTACTATATAACAGTATACATTATATAAGATATTATAACCCACATATTATTTTGGTGAATGGTCATACCATTAAATTTACATAAAATTATACTATTACTTACCATCACTGTTAAAGGAACATTTCTTTTCAAGCTAATTTAATTGTTTTTTTTTTTTTTTTTCGAATCTCCTGAAATCATAAATACAAAAAAGTTAATCATTATGTAAAAATAAAAACATGTTTGGAACTTATATATGAGGTGTTTTAAATCAAAACTAGGTGGTCTTAGTAATGCAAACTGAAAGAAAAAATCCAATTGGCACTAATGATTTCAAAGCTTTTCGCGACTGGCATATATAAAATAAAATTCTTATATTATAGTAAAATAATGAATGCTTTTACACTATCTACAGCGTCCGAAGAGGGTCGTAAACAATAGCTCATTTAAAAATATTGTAATGTTGTTAAGCCACATTTAATTGGACAACTAATCTTATTACTCGAAATCCATGTTTAAATAAAAATATTTACTTAATTTGTCAAACACAGAGATCTTCCAATTCTGTTTGATTGTAAACTGGTATAGTTGAAGTTAACGATTGTGATGAACATTAAATCATTACAATTGATTGAGTTATAAAAAATTTTTTTGGAAATCTTAACTTTTCTAAAACTATACTCAGAGCTCGAGTAGTTAGAAACTTAAAAACATAAAACTGCAAAAATACCTCTAATACAACGATCAAACTGGAATAACATATTATACAATAGTAGAATAGTAACTATACGCGTCATGGAAATAAAACATTACACAATATAGTATCGAATAGTGTAATAGAATAAAACACTGGTTACCACAGATATTAAATAAATTTATATCGAGCACCGATGATTGAACCATAGAGTACTCTATGGGTTGAACGACATTTTTTTGAAGAAAAAATTAAAAACGCGTAACAATACTTAGGTACTCAATATTAATTATATTATTTAATAATACTACAATAATTTTAGTATTATATTTTATATTTTTTTAGGACCATTTTAAGGTCTTTATTTACTGTCCTTGGTAATATACAAATTAATAATTTAAAAACTACAAGTTCGAAATTTTATATAGGTACTCGTAAATTTATCAACATTTAAAAACAAATCGACTTTTTATGAATAAAATGTATTAGTTCTCATTAAAAAAAAAAAAAAAAAATGTTAATGCCGAAGTGGCAAATTATATTAACAATTTAAATTTTAAAAATTATGATCTTTAGCATACTAAATGTCCCAAAAATCAGAATTTAAAGAAAAAAAATTAGCTATTAAAAATGTGCGTGAATTTGTTTAATGAATCAGCCTATATGATATACGAACATAAAGAGATAGATAAAATATTTATATGAGAACTACCTACCACTTATCGACATTAACTCACTATGTTAAATTTTCTATAATACACTATAAAAATTAAATATTTAATATTGTTAAACCACAGATTTAGTAAATCTAATCGGTGGTCACACCGACATAACATAATACCCCCCTCACTCCTCCAATAAAAATTACTCTTATACGCCAACGGAAATGAAGTCTAAACCAATCATCATAAATTGAAATCGTTTTTGATATTCACATGAACGAATTTCGAGTTAAGTTAAAATATTATAATCGTAATAATAATGGCAATAATAATCCACGCAAATAATATACAGCATAAGTGTACACTGTACAGTGTACGTGTATACACAAATATTTTATGTATATATATATGCATTATGTGTTATACGCTAAGGCCGCTACTTGTGCACGACCAAAGGGGTACATGTCATGACGTTGATGACGATGACAAGCGCTCGCGTTCGGAGGATTTGGTGCGGGACCCTCGTGTTCGGGAGGTTCCTGTCGTCATCGATGATGGCGGGGTGGTGGTTTCCTGCTACTCCGGACGAGTGGGCAGAGATTATTTCGCTTGCCTGCGGGGCACAGGGGGTGGCTTTTTAATTGCGCTTATCCTTTGATGTCGGCCAAACGGATCAAAGGTCTGGTCGGCACCGACGAGGGGCCGCGAGCGCACAAAGAGAGACTTTACTCTCCCCGCGGCGGCCCATTCCACCCAAAGTCCCGCGTGGTATGCTAAAACACACACACAAATGCTCGCAAACATTATATTATACGATTGCGGAGAGACGACAGAGATTTAAACGTGCGATCGGGTGGGAATGACGGAGAGCAAAAAACTAACGAAACGCGACAAAAAAATCTCTTCTCCGCCGCTTTCGAGTGTACCTATGTCCTATACGGCTATACACTAGCTTTTTTGACACACACTGAGGAACGCGTAAAACAATAAAAACGCGCAAAAGTGGTTTTTCGTTTTGAGTTCATTTATTATTTTGTTATGCATAGGTAGATAGCTAGGTACATATAAAAATGTATTATTGTAACGCCGCTATAATATACCTCGCCTCTATCGGTTTATTTTATTTTTTTAATTATTTTATACACTACTGAAATAAATATTATATTATGTACTCGGAATTCGCTGCAGGATCAGACATATCAACTAAATACACGGTGTGTCAGTTTTCCAATCACGATCCGTGGAAATAGAGGATAATAATATGTACATAATATTATATTATATATCTGTCAGTGAAAAAACAAATCGTTTGTACAGACGGAAAATAAATACTGATAATGCAGATATTCAATATCGATTTATTATTATTATTATTATTATTATTTATTTGATATTTACTTAATAACTAAACATGTATAAATATATTAAAAATCTTACGACTTTGATTAATCGCGTGGAAAAATTTACAAATTGCTCCAGTTTTCTCTTCTTTGAGGGATTCGTGTAATGACGGAGGGCTCTTACTTCTTAAGGATTTTTCCGTCTTCGGTATATTTGATTATTGATTCATATAATACCGCGGGGTTCAACAGCATTTTATACAGCTATTTTTGCTGAAAAATCTCTGAGAAATAATCAAATTTTACATATTATACCTAATAAAGATCAATCGAGTTGTAATTCAAATAAACAGTTTTTACTTTTTATTATCAAAATTACATTAACAGACATTTTTTTCGTGTAAAAAATAATTCATTCGACATGATTGTACATATTTTATATTTTGTAATAAATACGCTATTTGTCGTGCTTTAGCAATACATAAATGGTCGTAAAACAACTTAAAACTTTTTATTTCTATAATCGAAATCTGAGAACCGACGAGACACGGTTTAAATCGATAGACTACAGCTAAACCTATTAAAATATTACTGTACCTACCACTTACGCGAAATCCGAATTCGCACGTTCTGGAGTACAAACGGCAGTGGTGCTGTTATAGAGTGGTCTAACTGCTGTCTTATGATCGACGTCAGCTCCCATATGGGTCAGTATAAATGTTTTTAATTGAGTAATAATTCGGTACTTGAATAATAGTTGTATGCATTTAAATCTTAGTCAGAGTTTTGTTGCTGTTTTTTTTTTTTTGTTTTTTTTTTTTAGTTTGCTTTCTCGATCTTCATAAATTCAAACGTAGATATACCTATATACTATATACTCGACTTGTGTATATACAGAGGTTACGGTTTCAGCGATATTTATTTTAGATCGATTTTGTCGTGTATTACTTTGTTAATATTGATTGAGTGTGTAGAATGTTTCATAATATATTTAATTTTAATTTATCAAAGTTGGGTAATGTGAATTTAAGTGTTTACTTACTCGATTATCGTTTCTCCTGCAAATTGGTTCAATGTTATAATACAGTAATTTATGTGTAAAATGTTTAAAAAAATATAAGTTCATTTTATTGTCTCATTCGTAGATGTTTTCACGATGTAAAATTTGAATGGCTATGCGATTTACATTTATTTTTTTTTCTAAAAACAACAAAATATACATTGAACCAGGCTCTTGATCAATTGGTGGGTATGTGTTAAAACCCCCCATCGCCCTTTTTTGAATCTATTAACAGCTATTGGTTTTATCGAATTATAATAAGTTTATTTCTGCATTACTCCTGAAGTGTAACGCACAATCAAAAAACTATAATTAATAAATGCTTTTTATTATACTAATTTTATTTTTTTATAACCACTTCCAAGAATAAATCCGGCACGTGGGCCTACATTGAACGAGTATAATATTATACATATTTGAATAATTTCTCGATGTCCGTGTTTTTTATTTTCACTTTTAAGTATAGCTTGAAAAGTTTACCAATTAACGATAAACGTATTCGGTATTACCTCCTATTCATTAGTTTTGTTTTAATATTTTTGTTTACCTAACAGCTATCGATAATATTGCTGGATAGACATTCAAATATTTACGTGTTCGGTTTCTCAGATTTCGATGTAATACGTGTGAATTCGGTATCAATAAATTTTAACGTATTAAAATAAATACTGAACAATACATTATTTTTATTCATTATTTGTAAATATATTATTATTATTATTATTATTATTATTATTGTTGTTTTTTTTTGTTGTTGTTGTTGTTGCTGTTGTTGTATTGATCGAGAAAGCGTAGTTTTCAAAACTTTCCTGTGTTATCAAATTATCGAATTCGTACCACATTTTCTGAAAATAGTGTAATGTATATCTCAGCAAATAAATTATAAATACAATGAAAATATAAATCCTTCATCGTGTAATATATTATAATATTATATAAACCATGTTTATATTTTATTACATTTTTTATATTAGATGTTTTTAGATTTTTATAATAATTTTGATTGACATCGACCCCGTCTATAATTTCTTTAAATACAAAATATATCTTACATGACTACACATAATATCAATATGTAATATTATGTGTACACTTCTAAAACACGTACGCACACGTATATTTTAACAATTATATTAATTTCGTATTTATTATAATATTACAATGAGATATAACTATTCTATTAAGCATAGCTACTTACTCATTAGTCATTACTCAGTAATTATAGATACATTGTATTTTTTACAAACTTTAAAGTTTTACTTTTGTTTTTTTTTTTTTTTTTTTTTATATAATCTACATTCGCGAGTTGTCAAGATTGAAATAAATATTTAAATTGTATTTTAATGATAGAATAATATTCGTATGAACTATGGTTTTCAGCGAACAAACGAAAATATTCAACGACACATGAGGAAGCCGCCCTAGTCATACAAAAACGTGAGCATACAATATTTAATGTGATATTAGTTACTATTTAACTGTGCGTATTGTACGTATTTTACACAGTCACTATTGTATTAATTTGTAAAATCGTTCACACCAAGACGAAAGTAGTTGCACATAAATCTATAGAAAATGATAATATATGCATGGGAAAAGGTGTTACCAATGTTTTTGATGAAATTGATGACTAAATTTTCTCTTAAAGTATAATATGATTTGTGCGAGATTTTAAAAAACACATTTTGTATCATACATACCTGTTTATAAGTTTTAAACACATAATATAATATTGTTCAGTAAACATACGCTAATCACTAAGCAGGTGATTTAATCATCCGACAGGTTACTGTGTTAAGTTTTTTTTTTATTTTTAGAAATAAATTACAAGCATTAGAATAAAATTTATTAGAATAAAATATTTTATTTGATAACATTCTATAAATATAACATAAATAAATTAAACGTTGTATAAATATTTAGTTAGATATATCTATAAATTTTTAAGATCTCCCTCGAAATATAGGTACAAACACAAAAGGAATAGTTCGTAACACGGTGATAATTGATAAGACAAACTGTCTAATTGACACACTTATATTATAATATATGTTAATTCTTGAGGTCTTCGTATTATTATTATCATACTGTATATAATATACCGACCACTTATCGAGAATGATTTTTACTCGTCGATAAATCATAATCAATGACAGACATCACTGAGATCAGCCACATGTTTCAAAATATAAATTGATTTGGTAAATTTGTTTTTATTTTTGTTTAGATTATAAGGGATATCAGGTACGAAATAAAAGCAGTTCAATACAAATAGGTAAGTACTAAGTCGATTTATAATATAATAATTGTTATTTATTTTATAAAAATATTACCATCTTCTGGTATAATAAAATATTAAAACTTTGGTACTGAATATAAATTATCTATGGGCATAATCATTTTGAAAAACTGTGATACTTAAATGATAATATCTTATTTAATTTATATTTTGAATTGTACATACATTTTTTACACAAAACTTAATGCTAAGCAAATTTTTTATCAGATAAACTTGATGCCAAAGGACGTAAAAGAATGAAGATGGTTTTCAATAAATGGAAAGGAAAATCAATTTATCAAATAGTACTGTTGGATCGCGCCAACAAACTTCAAGACGTTGTATACTTTTCGTTACAGGTAGGTTTTAGTCTGTATGTTTACCTACTTATTATGATTGCTGTTGTTATTGTCTATCGGTCATCGTATAAATAATATACACCTTGGAATATTCCATTATAATACACTATATTATCTTCTTTTTTTCTGTGCGAGTAATTATTTTTTTTTGAACTCCTCGAAAGTTTCTATAATATAGAATCTATACATATAATCTGAAATTTTTCGAAATTTAAACGTTTGATTGACGTAATCGAGTCATCAATAAATTCGTAAACACCTACGTTTCTCTAGCGGAACTCGGAAGTACTCGACGTGTCATGTCGTGATCTCCAGCAACCAAATGTTTATCTGACATCAGTATTCAGTGTCTACACACGTCGATAAAACGACTGTCTTCTCGGAAGCCCTGCACGATCGGATTCCGATTGCCTTCGGTCGCTGTGATTGATCGATGACTATGTCCTTATTGTGGTTCTGTGTATAATGCGCGGTGTAATATAGACTTCGTCCACAGGTGCATTTGTACAACCAACACGCGATTAGTAGCTTGAACAACATCAACCACCGACCGGTTATGTTAAAAAATGTGATGAGCACGACCAGCGTAAACGAATTCTTGGGCAGCAAGAGGTGTTATTTGTACAAGATACCGTTCCAATTGAATCAAATGGACACGGAAACCGATAAAAATATTTTGATAGATGAAAAGTAAGATAGTCTAAAAACACGCAGTAATCTGTTATATTAATATTATAAAAAAAAATATATATATATATAATGCTCTAGTGGTACCAATATCGTCAACAAACCAATAGTGATGCACTCAATATTTCATACACAATCAAAACATCTTGAACCACTGTCAACTGTCTAGACTCGATATCTAAGGATAGGATTGACTAACGGTTTATAATCAAAATAACCACAATTTTTAAAAGCATAATATTTTTTTCAGTATGGTCTCTTGACCAAAATGAATATTATCTTAATTTTAAATTTCAATACAGGACCTCATTTTCTTTTTAAGTTTTAATTTACGAGATTTTTTTGTTGATCAAAAGTTTTTAAAAAGTTTCATAATATTAAAATTATATTCAATTTTCGTTTTTTTAATCCGTAAACAGAAATAGTTTATTTTTATTCGTCCCAAAATTAGTTTATTTTTTCAAAACATAATATTATATACCTATAACTTTTTGTTCTTATAAAAATATAGTAATGAATCAAATTATTATACATTTATTTATTTTTGATTGCAAATTCGTCGTCGTGGAATATGCATCAACATATTATTTCTTTAATGTAATAAACATTTATATTATCTGTGGTTGTTTTTTCAGTTTGACGAACAGTGTGGATGACTGCAATTGGGATTCTCCTCTGAATCGTTTACCAGAATCTACTGCCGCATTTAGAATTTTGAAACACTCGTTTGCTGTTCGAGGTAACAAAATTTACGCGTATCGTATTTTGTAGTCTACACTTAATAATAAAGTCGATTATGTAGTGTATAATATTTTATGTAAATAGAAAACAGATAATTAGGTCACAATAGATTAAAATATAGACTTTAATTCGTACGAAAAACACATATATTATGCGTTGTATTTTGATTTTGTAAATATGTGTTTCCTTGAATACATTGGGTGTATAGATTATATTTACATGTATTGTTAGTATTATTACGACTGAGATATTAAGTTTATAAGAAAAATTACAGAATAATTTTGTATTTAAAAATTTGTATATTTTTTTAAAAAATATCATTGGCTTGGATTTCGTACAAAGCATATTATGTTATTGTATAATGTATATATGGCATAACCGTATAGTATTTAATAATATACACTGGTTAATGATAACATTACGTGTTAATATATATTAAAACTATTTTAACCGGATTTAACCTAAAGGTACGCATTTATTTAGATATATTTTTTGACAATATTAGTACCTATTTCTATCAGTATTTTCTTGTTAGGTCATTCAATAAATAAATAAATAAATAAATAAATGAGATATAAAAATAAAACAAGCTTTTGGTGGTGCTTAGTGCTTACTACAACAATAAGTTTGAACATTACAAATAATTGAATTTCAAATTATGTGAAATATACAACATTTATATCCTTTTTATATATATTTTTAGATAAAATCGGTTTTTATTTAATTATTTTTTATAGATCAAGGCGTACAAGTGGATATCACTCAAGGAGTACGATATACCGATAACGATTACAGTAAATCACAATTTGTAAGCACAATTTTTGTACTTTGTGTTGTGTAAGAGTGTGTGTGTATTTTAAATTAATTTTTTGTAATAGGAAAATAACCGAATGTATCAAAAGAAGGAAGAAAAACCAATAAGTCGACCTGTGAGTGACAACAGATACAATACGAAAGATAAAAATAATTCGAAACCTATCACTGTTGCGAACAAAACAAACATAAACAAGTTCGTAGTTCGATATTTCTTATTTATGCCTAATCTACTTTTATTACTAGTCTTTAAAAAATAAATTTATGGATTGCGTTAGGGTTATCGATGATATTCCACAACCAATATATTAATGACAAATATTTTTATTCTGGAGAGTATATACTCTAACCTAATCGTTGGGAAATTAATGTTAAAAAAACAAAATTGCAATTATTTTTGTAAGACTAAATCAATTCTAGCTGTGACTTTACATTTACTTCGATTCAGAATGAGAATAATGATAAAACTATATAGCTGTATTATAGGTAACTTAATAGTTAATGCCAAATAAATTTAAAACATTATGGTATATTATACATTGTACTACATAATATGGACAGTGGACATTGGTACATAAAAAACTCAACGTCGCTGTATATTATTATTTATCTGTATAGAATTTGAAATACGTAAATGGGCTATATAAGTTTAAGAACCATTTCTTGTTATTTTTCATCTCTCAAAAAAACATCCAATAGTCTTAATATACATACATTTGAAACCAGTAAATCCGTTAGGTATATTATAACTTCCATTATGTATGTTTTAAAATAAAACTGTGGTCTGCGATTAATTGAATTTGATTTCTTTTAGACCACTAGATAAATCAAATCCAGTTCTAGAACTAAAATCTAGAGGTAAACAATACCAGTCGGATTACGCTGACGAAGATGATCCTCCGTACAATTTTCAGGTTAGCTATTTCATCGAAACTTTTCTACAACAGATTTATAGTTATTAACGTTACTGCCCATTTAATTATCCGCATAGCACTCACTATAATGTGTGGTTCGCAGGCGATTTTGAAAAAGACCAACTACAAACGCCCGTCAATAGAAGGTCGGACTATACAGTTTTCGACGGATAATTACAACGGCGGCAGTATGGCGGACAGATCGTACGGCGGCAGACGATCGGACACGGTGACACGAAATGAAGACGTGAAACGGTCAAAGGACTACAAGAACGAACTGAACCATCAGCTTTCCTGCAGAGCAACCAGGACAGAGATCATACCGGGAGTAATGCTCGAGGGCTCTTCTTACGACCTTTAGACCACGCAACAAAAAAAATATATTTTTTTTCCATGGGATAAACGGGATGTACGGATATATTATTTTCACGTTCGCTTTCTAGTCGCTAAATAATATTTATGATACATTTAGTTAAAGTCATGAAATAATATTGTAACGCTTTCTCTGTGATGAATCAGCTAGATTAAATCGCAACGATATTCACTACGGATTGTGTTACTCGCTTAACCGTTTATGTTTTAACCAGATTAGTATAAACGTTTATAAATTTATAATATTCCACAGATCTCAACGTTCAATTTAAAACTATAATACTATAGAAAAATATGTACCTACCGTGCACATTTATACATTGTGACTTTTGGCCATTTTAACTTACAAGTTTTGATGTGACACTGTACAATTGAAGTATCGTTTATATTATATAGTAATAAAATTATATAATACATGATAGAACATTTTTTTGCAATTATTATTGCAAAAATTAATTGAACAATATTTTTTTTTTCATTATTATGATCGACGCCGTATGAGATTATATTTCACTACGCAACCGCAATGGCATCTTCAATACTAATCTAGGTTATAAACCAACTATATAGTTATAAAAATTGAAAATGTTATACTTTTTAAAAACAAAATTTTTTCAAATTCTTGACAAATTTTGTTAAAATGTTAACTTTAAATCTGTATCTGTATAAAAAAAAAAAATCATATTTATTTTCAAAGAGGTAGGTATCTTTAATACCTAGTTTTTAAATAGGTAATAATAAATATACTCATTATGACATTTTTAAGGGATGAAGATTAATGAACAACTAATAAATTATGGTTCAGATCTATGTCGACTTAACTATAATTGGGTATCATTTTACCCAATTTTAAAATATTATAGAAGATTCACCAATCAACGCCCAGCCCCGGTTATTGAAAAGAGAAAAAAAAATCGGAAGCGATCGCCTCTGAAATCTAAATCGTCCGCAACGGCCGGGCAAAATACCCCCGGTCACGCGGTTATAACAGGGTACTCAGCTGTGGGTGCAATAACATTCATTATAATCGACACCTATACGGCGCTTATCCGTCGGGTTAATGTCATTGTATAATAATAACAGACGTGGTGTTTTTACGTAATGTATAATATAGTACGCTAATATCATTATATCGTCGTCAATGGACGGCGGCGTGCTCTCCTGGACCGTCACCGACAATCGTGTTCGGCCGCGTCGACTCGTGACATAACAATAATAATACTCGAGCACCACGGGTTGTTATATATGGCTCACCTCTTTCGTCTGCGAGCCGTAAATACATTGTGTCCCTTTTTGCCTGCTCGCGGGCCCTGCCATCGTCGTGCGATGTCCTCATTACGTGTGGTACACCGACGACGACTATACACGCACACATTATTATTATAATATGTACATCATAATACACACGTCATAGGTAACGTATATATTACATATTATATCGGTCGATATAATATACATATGCAATATGTATATATATATATATATATATAGGCGGACACGACGCACAGAAACGCCAAACCGACAAAGCGGCGTTTGTATACAGTCGAACCCGAAACGTGGTATATTATATTATAACACACTACCAAACCGTTTATTGTTCGAGTCGTCGTATGACACCGCCTCGCGTACAATTCGTTCGGATTATGTACCATAATATATTACGGCGTGTACGCCGCGTCTCTTGGACAACGCACATCCGTTACACCGGCAAAATTAAAAAGGCCCAAACCCGTTGTCCGGGAGAGAAATTCACACATATTGTACTTGTACACTGCACCGCATAATATACCTACGTAATATTGCGGACACTGTCGTATATTATGTACATTTTTATTGCGTTATAATATATAATATATATATATATATATATTACGTACGTACAATGCCCCGTGAGCCGCACACGAATAATGATATTATAATATACACGCGGGAGAAATGCGTGTATGATGGTGGTATAGTGTTATAATGTAATAATAATATAATATACGACTCGTACCACGCCACCCGCGGTCATTGTGGAAAGGTATAACCACATCACTTTTTTTTTTTTCACCAAAAGAACCCGAAATCCGATCGGTAATCCCTCAAAGGTCAAAACATCATAATATACACCTAACGTCTGTATGCTCGGCGGCGCCCATTATATTATATCGACTAAAATCGAACGGCGTTCGTATAATCTCAGACGCCGCCTAGGGAACGCGTACCTATTTTAACAGAATTTCTTTATTTCTCTTTTTTCCCCCCGTCCTTTTCTCGTGAGAAGTCTGTTTCGTTTTTTTTTTTTTTTTTTGACTGGCGTTTAAAATACAATATACTGTGTACATATTATGTGGCGGTCGATAATATTGTGACGGGACTTTGACGATCGCCTCTGCAGAGCTGTAGGTACCGCACATGATTTCGTGTCGTAGGTACTCGATGTACGCTCGTTTCGTGTGTGAACACGGCGCATTTTTTTTTTTTGTGTTTTAAATTATTATCTATTACACAATACTTGTATGATTATTGCAGTTCGGACATTACAATAATAATATATTCCAATAAATAACGATAACGTGGAACGTGCAGAGGGGTATAACAAAAACAATAAGTTTAATGCGTTCGCGTGTTGCGGGCCCGCAGCGGGGCTCGGCGAGAGCCGCGAGTGACCGGTGAAATTGAAATATCGCCCGGTAAATAATATTTATTTTCGACGTTCGGCCATAACGTATACCGTATACCTACACGTCACATATCGGGATACATCACAATAATAATACGATATTACCATAATATTATATATATATATTATAACGGCAACATTATGTACGCTGGAGATCATGACGTACCTACCTATATGTGTATAGTATATTATATAGGTACGTGATAAACGGTCGGTCGTATATTACGCCGTCTGCGCAGTGCGTTTGTGATGCGTACTAACAACGGTGTAGATTTTCTATAATATGCGCGTATAGGTACTACCCGCGTGTGTACATTTCGACTTCCGAAATCCGACGAATTTTTAAACAGTGTTTAATTCTGTTTTCAATCATAATAATCGTCTGGTCGTGTACGCATGACGAATTGTACGCTATATTTTATACCGCGAGACGCAATCGATCATTTCATCGTTGAATTCGTGTATAATAGATATACCTGTTATAGGTACGACGTTAGCATTACATATTATACCCGTGTGTTTTTCCCGGATAAAACGCTGTCGTTGTTTCGGACTAATATTACCAATTTATTATTACATGTTTTCACGCTGGGCAAATTACAAAAATGTTTATTTATTTTTTCTTGCAGCAACAAACTGACGGAGTTAAATAATATATCCGCAGTAATTGATTCCATCACACCCAACGCCTTTATTTAAATTATCGAAACGTGGAATATTTAAGTGCTGTCGCCTGTCGGAAGTTTCATCGGTAATCAGAATTTAGGAGAAAGAATTAACATTGAAAACGTACATTTTATATAATACTACATGCACGATTCCCCTGTAGGTTAATACAGTTGCTTACAATAATGTGCCTATTATATTTTGTTACATTTTATTTTACACTTATTATTGAAAAGTTTTTAGGTATTTTTTAAAACTGTAAGTAAGTTTTTATTCGTCAGATAAATGTCATGCATTGAATGCAAATATAGACAATAAAGACGTAATTAATATTTTTATAAAATGTTAATAAAATATTTTTTTAAATGAAAAATAAATATAGGTACACTTTTAACTGAAATTAAATTGAAATATTAAATATCATAGGTATTATTAAATTTGATATTGTATAATATAATTCAACTGTGGACATTAATTATTATGTTAATTTCCTAATTATTACGAGCGTATTAATAATTAAAAGGTTCATTATAAATTACTTAAATTAATTTATAGATAGTTTAAACAATTATAAGCACCTATTATAGGTATCACTAGCTGTATCAGCCAAATTATGTTTAAACAAATATATTATATTATACTATTGTCGTAAATGTTTTTTTCATCTTTTAATGCATGCGGTAAAAACAATGATTGCGGACAATAGTAAATACATATTACATATATTATACTAAATTAATAATTTGGTAAGTACAAGTATATTATAATAATTTATTATATAAAACAATTAATTGTTTATTTTTATTTATAATCATTGTCTATCGCATGATAGATTAAGAATCAACCACTATTTTAATATATTAATTGTATTATTTAAACTGGTACCTACCTAGGGTGTCTATTATTTTTCAAAGCCACTATATAATATAATGTGCATGCAATGAATAGGTATATTATTTAAAAATACGGTTAGATATTTAGAAATAATTGAAAGTTACATTTTAGACTTTTTAAGTAACTGCTTTACCTCGTTTTATATTTTCCATGGTTATAGTATAAAGTTAAAAGAGAAAAAAAAGCTTATTTTCATTGTCAAAGTCGTAATCATCACGATTTTCGAAGACTTCTGATACATTAGGTACCTAAATTTTGCTTTTTTATCTTTTTATATTATACACTTTTTGATTTGTAACGCCACTCAAACACGTATGGTACCAGGCGCGGATTCATTGGAGGGGGGGGGGGTGCTAAGTGCTATAGTACCCCCCTCGGGATGTTGCTTTCTGGAAAAATTTTATACACAATATGTAGGTATATATTTTTAAATAAAATTTGTACCAAAAAAAAAAATAAAAAATTTAAAAGTAATTTTTTCCTAATTATTCAATAATTGATAACCGGATGTAGTCGTAAAGAAAATTGATTCTAAAATTCATAAAGTAACACAATTATGAAATATTAAATAGTGTTATCACAGATTATATTTTATATTAAATTATTACATTAACGACTAACACTCTTTTCAACCAGATAAATGTGAAACCATTAAAAAACAAAGCACTCACATTATTGCTTTAAAATCGGAACATAAAAGCTCTACATGCAAAAATTTCTGCTTCGGTAATAAAAGCTAATATTGTATTTTAATTCTATAGTACTAATTAATTAATTAAAAGACATCGATATAATTTATATAATAATTAATTGTTATATAATTTAATATTTTTTTCATGTAAGTTACTTTTGTTTTAATATTAGGTATGAATTTGTGAATTCCCAAAAATTAAACTGCTTTTGTTAATATGAATGATAAAAATTATAACATGTATATTGTATATTGTATTTGATAAAATTTATTTTTTTTTTAAATAAAGGATTTATTTTAGATGTGTTTTAAAAGTTTACACTCATGTCTCGTGTTTATCCTTTTGAATATTAAGCTCTAAAGCACATTAATTTTGAGGACTAATTAATAGAGTCTTGCCTTCAGGAAGAATTAAATGGAGTATACAGTATCTATGCGATATCTTAATCTTAGCACCCTCCTCCCCCATAAAAAATCCTAGATCCATCACTGTATGGCATTAATACATTTTTTTTTTGTTATTTAAATAAATCAAGATGACATACACATTTTTTTTAACCTATGACAATAACATTGTTTAAAGTTTAAAATTTTAAATGATTTAAATATAATAACATAAAAAATATCACTAGTATTTGTTTTGTATAAATTATCATTTATTTTAATGGATACAACAAGAGGGGAATTTCAATTACTAATTATGCTATCAGATTAAAGAAAAAATCATATTTATTAAGAATATTTACTTTTAGACAAAAATAATGTTTATACTGTTAGAAATTACTAATAAATCGTTACAAACTGAATAATTTCTTACTGTTCAAAACGAAAATCGCCTGCAGGTGAACACGCTACCAAAAAAACAACTTAAAAACTTCACGATATTTCCGTCTACATAATATAGCGTATTATTATAATATGACCTCTTAACTGTTCGTATTATATTATTAAACACTCGAAACACTACAAAAATAACACCAAATACATTAACAGTTACGATCGCTCCCTTCTGAAGAGCACTGAATCTTAAATCTTAATGTATATTTTACATTAGTTTTACTAAAACAAAAACAAAAAAACGTTTCAAATACCTAATACATAATAGCCAAACGATGTGACTAAACTCTGAAAATATTATCATTAGGGTTTGGAAGTTGATGACTACTTTTCATTTATATTTTTGGAACTGCTTAGTCTACAATTATTTCATACCTAGTTAATAATGCGTTTAAAGATTTGTAATTTTAGGTCATTTTTAACCAATTTAAACTTTCAAAAATTATTATTATTTATTTTATTTTTTTGTTTTGTTTCTAATTTCCATTAAATTTTAAAACTAATAATTTAACTAAAATTTTCTTTTTTATTACATTTTTTGCATTTTTTTTCGTAGATCATTATGTCATTATGATTAATATTTTTCAGGTTATCAATCTACAAGCCCTATTAATCATCTTTCTTCCCTCCTCAACTGCACTTGCAAAGCATCGTCAGATTTAACCGAGTTCACGTGTACGTGTTATGAAAAAATCTTTAAAAAATAAACGCTTCAAATATTATTATTATTTGTTGTGTTGTATGTGCCTATATAATTAATTATAGGCGCAAATCGCTTTATAAATTAAAAGCTGATCGAAGTTTCCAATCACGGATTAATCTAAATTTTTAAAGTCAAATTGTAAGTCATTATTAATTACTCTTAATTTGAGTTTAATATTATAAATTTATTTTGCACATAATTTATATATTATATATAGTTACATATTTCAAAAAGAAAATATTCATAATAGTTTTTTTAATATCAACAAATATATTTATGTCAAAAAAACTTAAAAATAAAATAATTCTCATTAATTGTTTGTATTGAGAATTAAAGAAAATTCAATGTTTTTTTTAATTTTTATACAGGGTGTTTTTTTATCATTGAACACTCATTATTTTTAAAAATATAGTCTTTTTTTTCAAATTTTTAGATACATGTTTTTCTTCAACTATAATTTTTTTTTCACCCTTATATTTAATCATCAAAAACTTTCAACTTTCGATTTTCAAATGGCAACCATCTATTAATAATTTCATAAATTAATAGAGTTATTTTTTTTTTCATTGAATTTTCACGTTAAACGTTTTAACTTTCGTTGATCCGTTGATGAGTTATAAGCTAAAGCTGCTCAAAGTTGGGTGGTTTTTAGAAGCGTTTTAGGTGTTTTATTATATACATATTACATACTATATATATATTATAATATAAAGGGGAAAAAACTAAAACATTTATACAGTTGTAGAAAAACGTGTATCTAAAAATTTGAAAAAACATTTTTAAATAGTGAGTGATGATACAAAAACCGCTCTGCATATTATTATAATCTTTTGATTAAAAGATTATGAATTGTAGAAATGTTCAAGTTTCTATACTGTTACCTACCTATTTAAAATATGTTCACTAAAATTGAACCGTAACTCTAGAATTACATTTTGATTATAAATAAAACGTTTATTTTTTCTAAATAAATTAGGTAATAACTGTTGTCTCCGCGTAGTCCTCGCCTACTCGGTTCTTTATAAGAACCGCGTGTTTTGAAATGTCTCGAGCATTTTGGCTCTATATGTTTCTTTCTACAGTGTGCACGAAGCTTAACGTATATTATAATACCTATAAGTACAGTATAAAAGTTCCTATAAATATTTTCTAAAGTGAACTGGTTAGCTCCAAAATCAAGGGGAAAAGCTCGGGAAGTCGAACGTCGCACGATTAGCGCCAATCGGGCTTTAAACAATACTACGTGTCTATACGTGTACGCGTATCTGCGGGACTTCAAAACACACAAGTCCGTATAGTAATATTATAATATACAGTCTGTATACTCGTACGTACATTCCACGAGTTATTTCGTACACTCGGGATGTAAGTATATAATCTTATATCGTGATAATAACAATAATATTATAATATAATAGCGCAGCACGGAATTTTATCGTGACTTACAATATGTATATAATACACACACACACACGTAAGCCTGTAGTGCCGTTTGTCACTAGAATTCGGAACGTTTTTATTATATCACTTGTGCGTATATACCTGTGTACATTGTTATCACGCCAAGTCGAACTGCGTTATATTTATTGCGTATAGGTAATATTATGACGTATATATACATTATATATTATAACACAATAATATATTATCAAAGCGTATGATAGCTCATCCCTGCGAGCAGTCCTCTGATCGTCTTATGCGGCACGTACCCTCTGCACACACACACACACACACACACACACGTATTATACGTATTATGACTGTCTTATATAGGTACCTATATATATGTAAACGGATCATAATATTATTATTATGTGGTGCCGGTGACGCCGACGATGTCAAAACAACGACTGCAGTGCGTAGACCGCCACGACAGGCCTTATATATATATAAGTATATTTACCTAGCTATATGTATAATAAATGTATAGGTACTATATAACGAGCATGAAAGATCGCCGCGAAACCAAAACTATATACATACACACAACAGAGACCGAACTGCGTGAAACGAATTTCACGTTATTTATTATTTTATTTTATTTTATTTACGCACGCGAACGTTCCGCCAAAGCAACAGGTAAAGTCGGTAAAACTGTCGGATTAGCGCCCCGTCGCAGCAGTCGCATCGTGTCCGTATATAATATATATGTACGTGTGTGTGTGTGTGTGTATTACATTTATTTGTATTGATTGTTATTATTATATTATATACCAGTCAACCAGTGTGCATATTATGTAGTCGACTTAGGTCGTGGCGGCGCTTATCCGGCGCTGCGGAGGCGGCACCAGTAAACTTTGATCCCATTGTGTCGTCGGGGGACCCGTAACGGATTATAAACATTTCACAGTGCGACATCGTCAATATAAGGGGCAGAGGGAGAGATCGGGATTCGGAATATTGTACCTGACCAAAGCCTAAAGACGCATCTATATTATATAGTATTGTAGCTACATGAAAATATAAAATGCTTTACTTAATATTAACAATGCACATAATATAATACACCTAATATAACATTAATTTACTTACCTATAGATTACAAAAAACACGCAAATAAATCGTTAAAAAGTATAGATTGTTTTTACGTATTAAACAAATTTTGTGAAAAAGACTTCTACTTCTTACTTATTTTTTTAGATTCTGAACGGAGTGAAGAATGTATTGATTTTACAATGATGTTTTTTTTTTTTTTTTTTTGTTTTTGTGTCTGTGTACAGCATAACTAGCCGAAATAATACTCCAATTTCAAATTTTGGGGGTGGTTTCCGATATAAAAGTGGTCAAAAGTTAACATTTTCCAACAGTTTTCAAAAAAATCGAGAAAAACAAAAAAAAAATGACGGAAAAACAGGAATTTTTACGCAAAACCAGTTTTCAACCAAATCGATTTTTTTTTATGGTTGTAATTCAAAAACTAATCACTGAAATTACTTGAAATTTTCACCAAATGTTAATGTCAGTG